>BQNB010000381.1:0-68947 GCA_026074375.1 Tanacetum coccineum | reverse complement strand
TAGTCTTAGCTCGTAGTTTATGTAATGATTAGATTAGTAATCTAGTCCGGCCCAAGGCCCATGGGAAGCCCATCATAGCCTATGGGACGACCAATCCATGTACTATATAATCCCTCTCCTAGCCTTGGAGAGGGGTTGGTTGCTTCATTTTTCCATTTTCACACACATAATACAATTCATCAATTCCATCCATTACAACCCACATCTCTTTCTCTTGTTCTTGGTAGATCATAAGATTACATGTTTCTTCAGCAACTGATACTGAAAAAACATATAAATTGCACGAAGAAAAACATGGACTCCCAGGAATGCTCGGGAGTATTGACTGTATGCATTGGGATTGGAAAAACTGCCCAAAGTCATTACATGGGCAGTTCAAAAGAAGGGATCATAAATACCCAACTCTTATGTTAGAAGCTGCCGCGGATAAAAGATTATGGATTTGGCATGCATATTTTAGGGGTCCTGGGGCGAATAATAATTTAAATGTGTTATATGGTTCCCCATTATTTGATGATGAAATTGCTGATATAGCTCCAGAATGTCCGTTTATAGTAAACGGGCATACATACATGAAATGTTACTATTTAGCCGACGGTATTTATCCGGAATGGTCTACGTTTGTCAGTTTTCTATTACAAGGGATGCCAAGACCTTTAAGTTTAAAACAGTTCAAGAAGCTGCAAGAAAAGATATTGAACTGGCATTCGGAGTCCTACAAGGTCGTTGGGGTATGATACGACAACCCGCGCGTGCAATGCAAATCAACAACCTCAAGAGAATCATGTATTGTTGTATAATTTTACATAACATGATATTGGAAAACGAGGGATTTGAAGTTAACCTGAATCATATGTTCGTGAGTCCAGAACTGAACATGGTTAGAAACTGGGTCGAAAGATGTGATTTACATGTTAGGAAGGCGAAAGAACTTCGCGATAAGAAAACGCACATCGATCTTCGACAAGACTTTGTGGAGCATCTATGGAATAATCAGTAGTTTGAGTTTTTATGTAATGTTTAAGTTTTATGATATTTAAGTTTTTATGTAATGTTTAAGTTTTATGATATTTAAGTTTTTATGTAATGTTTAGTTTTATGTAATGTTTTATTATTTAATTTAAGTTTTATAAGTTTTTTAATTAAAAAAAATAAAAAATAAAAAAAATAAAAAATTAGTTTGGCACCAGAAATTCTGGTGCCAACCAATGCCGTTGAATTCTGGTGCCAAACACCATTTTGCTGACGTGACACAACTTTTTCTCTATGACACGAGAAGTTTGGTATGACCGCTCCCCGTGCTCTTAAGACATTGTACCTGAAATTATCTAAAAGTTTAGTTTTTAACCAATAATAACTCGCCAGTTAATAGAAAGACAATAAAATCACTTTCCTGTTATCACAAAAAAAAAAAAAAAAAGTCACACTAGGACGGTCCTTTTTACATAAAGGTTGGATGTAACTAATTTAAAGTTTTAAACAATTCAAAAAGTGTTTAGCTGTACATAGTTGCTTGGGCATATGAGATTGATAGTTTTACAATGACGAATGACGTAAAATATGTTATCCACAATAACTGTTCTATAACCTTCAACGGAGTATATTTTTCTTGACAAAATCCAAGATCCATAACGTGTGTGAGTTTCTTATTTTATTTGCAAAAGAATTTTTATTTTTAGTAATACTATATCTGAAACTCACCTACTAAGCATGTGGCATGTAATTAGGACATTTATTTGGGCTTTGTTAATGGGGCCAGATCTACCGACATCTAGATGAGACTCGTGTGGTGGTTATAGTTAAGAAACGACACGATAAGTAACTTAGTCCACAAGTTAGTTATTATCTTGAACCGACCAACTGACCTGACCTCACTTTATAGGCAAAGATGTTTCGTTCGGTTAAATACAGTTGGGTCACATGGGTCAAAGTCTACATTTGTCAATTTCCGGATAATATGGATTAATTAGTCTATCCTATCCACCTTTTGAATTTACGTAAACATCATTCTTTGATTTTGTTAGTGTCAAACATATATAAACATTAGGAATTTTGTGTTGGCTTTTCGTTACCGACTTGTTGGAGAAATTAGTAAAACAAGCAAAAGAACCCCGCGCGTTGCGGCGGGGCTAATTTTTTCCCGAATAATTTTTTTTACGTTTTGGGGGTTTTTTTTTGGGCGATGCGTTATGGCGGGGCTAATTTTTAATATTTTCTTTTTTTGTATGATTCGGGGAAAAAAAATTGCATTGTGACGGGCTAATTTTTTCCGGAGATTTTCTTTTTTTGGGACGGTTTTGTAAACTTTTTTCGTATGGGGCATTGTTTGTGTAAAGAAAATCGTTCAAATAGTAAAAGGTGAGGGCTCTCCGTTTTGTATTTTTTTTACATTGGGCCTAAGATTTTAGAGCTATTTTTGGTTTTTTTTTTTTTTTTGACTAATTATTTTTCCGTATGATTATTGCAGTTTATTTGTACGCTTTTTTTGGCTATGCGGGTTTTTTTTAATATAATTTTATAGGAACATGGCGTTTTTTTATTGTATTCTGTGTAGGTTTATTTTTTCGTTCTCATGTTTAATAATTTGTTTTTTTATATATTGGCTTATGTGTTGGGCCTCATGTCGCGGGTATTTTTTTATCTTAATAAGTCAATATTTTGTAAAAAAAATTTTCTATTTTGTGCCGAGCGGTTTTTTTACAGTGCCTACAAAATAAAATAAAAAACCAAATGGGTTGGCCCAAGTTGGGAGCCCAAAGGGCCGAGCACTGTAGCGTGTAGAACAAAACTACGTCGTTTTATTTTTTCGGCCTGATGTTTAATAGTTTGTTTTTTTTATATGGGCTTATGTGTGGGGCTTATGTTTAAAGATTTCTTTTTTTAGCTATACGGGATTTTTTTTAATATAATTTTATGGGAACATGGGCTTTAAATGAGAATTGTATTTTGTGCGGGTTTATTTTTTCGGTCTCATGTTTAATAGTGCGGGTTAATTTTTAAGTTAAGATTTTATTTTTTTATTATTTTATTATTTTTTATTTTTTTTGCGAATTTATTTTTTTGGTCTCATCGTGTAAAATGACAGTGTTTAAGTCAATTCGGAAATATAACCGCGGGTATTTTTTTATCTGAATGCATCGGTACTTTTGTAACATTTTTTCCCCTATTTTGTGCCAACAATTTTTTTTAAAAAAAAAAAAAAAAAATTGGGCCGGCCCAGCACTGTAGCAATGTAAAAAAAAAAATATATATATATATATATTGGGCGTTTAATAGTTTGTTTTTTTTCTTCTTATATAAGCTTATATGTGGGGCTCATGTTTAAAGGTTTCTTTTTTTGGCTATGCGGGTTTTTTTTTAATATAATTTTATAGGAACATGGCGTTTTTTTATTGTATTATGTGTGGGTTTATTTTTTCGGTCTCATGTTTAATAGTGCGAGTTAGTTTTTGCGTTAAAATTTTATTTTTATTCTTTTCTATTTTTTATTTGTGCGGGTTTTGGTATTTTTTTATTTTAATAAGTCAATATTTTTGTAATTTTTTTTTCTATTTTGTGCCGAGCGGTTTTTTTTACATTGCCTAAAAAAAATAAAAAATATAAAAACCAAATGGGATGGCCTAAGTTGGGGGCCCAAAGGGCCGAGCACTGTAGCGTGTAGAACAAAACTACGTCGTTTTATTCTACGCGAGGCGTTATTATTTTAATTTTTTTTATTTTGTGCGATTTTATTTTTTCGGCCTCATGTTTAATAGTTTGTTTTTTTTTATATGGGCTTATGTGTGGGGCTTATGTTTAAAGATTTATTTTTTTAACTATACGGGATTTTTTTTAATATAATTTTATGGGAACATGGGCTTTAAATGAGAATTGTATTTTGTGCGGGTTTATTTTTTCGGTCTCATGTTTAATAGTGCGGGTTAATTTTTGAGTTAAAATTTTATTTTTTTATTATTTTATTATTTTTTATTTTTTTGCGAATTTATTTTTTTGGTCTCATCGTGTAAAATGACAGTGTTTAAGTCAATTCGGAAATGTTACCGCGGGTATTTTTTTATCTGAATGCGTCGGTACTTTTGTAACATTTTTTTCCCCTATTTTGTGCCAACAATTTAAAAAAAAAAAAAAATTGGGCCGGCCCAGCACTGTAGCAATGTAAAAAAAAAAAAATTGGGCCGGCCGAAGCACTGTAGCTTGCTACAGTGCTTAACGTGAATAGTGTTTTTTTCAATTGCTATTATTATATATATAATAGATTGATGAGTGGTGATTTTTTATGTATAAAACTATGAATCTCTTGGTATTATGGTTCGTATGTTTTGAGACGTTTATAACTCATGTTTTGTAAACTTATTCCTCTAAATCATCAATGTCATGATTAAAAACTTGGTTTCTTTGTGTTTTATTATTACTTTAGTGATTCAAATTTGAACTTTGATAATTTTAAAAGGATATCTATATTTATACTACATATAATAGAGAAAGACAAGTCTCTGCATTAAATGCTTTTAAACTTGAAAAATTACAACATACAAACATTTGTACATAGTGTATTATTTTTAATGCAGTAACACATTACAAACTTGAATATTGAAACATACAAACATAGAAACATATCATACAACTTTTTAATACATAATTAATACTTCTATTAAAACACCAATTACTTAAGAATACAAATATACATGCAATATGTATAATTAACCAATGCATAAAAACACACTTATTGATTGGTCAACACATTTAATATTATTCTTAAAACACCCGATATTTTTTGATCTGAATAAATAAGTATTTTTGTCATTTTGTTTCCTATTTTGTGCCGAAAATTTTTTTAAGTTGCCTAGTTAAAGAAAAAAAAATGTCATATGGGCTGGCCCAAAGTGAAAGCCCAGTGGGCCGGTTACTGTAGCAAACGAAAAAGAAAAAATTTCAAATGGGCCGGTCCAAAGTGGAAGCCCAGTGGGCCTTTTTGTCATTTTGTTTCCTATTTTGTGTCGACCTAATTTTTTTTTTAAAGTTGCCTAGTTAAAGAAAAAAAAATATCAAATGGGCCGGCCCAAAGTGAAAGCCCAGTGGGCCGGTTACTGTAGTAAACGAAAAAGAAAAAAAAATCAAATGGGCCGGCCCAAAGTCGAAGCCCAGTGGGCCGGTTACTGTAGCAAACGTCAAAACGACTTAGTTTTTTTCCATCTTTAGTATATGTATATAACAAGCAAAAGAACCCGCGCGTTGCGGCGGGGCTAATTTTTTCCCGAATAATTTTTTTTTACGTTTTGGGGGGTTTTTTTTGGGTACTGCGATTATGGCGGAGATAAGTTTTTAATATTTTCTTTTTTTGTATGATTCGGGCAAAAATCAAATTTGACGTTGGGACGGCGCTTAATTTTTTCCTGAATATTTTCTTTTTTTGGGACGGTTTTGTAAATTTTTTTACTGGAATTTTTGTGTAAGAAAATCGTAAATAGTTAAAAGGTGAGGGTCCGTTTTGTATTTTTTTTTTTTTGACCTTATGGGCCAGATTTTAGGGTTATTGTTTGGGGTTTATTTTTTGGCTAATTTTTTCCAGGATATTTCCTTTTTTTTTTTAGATTCGGTGACATTTTTTTTTTGCGTTGGGCACGGAGTTATTTTTTTACGATACATTTTCTTTTTTTTTTGGACGGTTCGATATCTTTTTTTGTGGGCCGATGAGTGTAAAAGAATTGTGCAACAATAAGAACTTGACGTAGTTTTTTTTGTTAATTTTTGTACGGGATTTTTTTTTGTAAAGAAAATTCGTTTAATTAGTCTATAAGTTGAGGGACCGTTTTGTAATTTTTTTTACTTTGAGCCACATTTTATCGCGGAATTTTAGGGCTAGGTTTGTCGACAAAATGTGTTAATCATTTGTAAAAAAAATAAATTTCATTATTGGTTATGGTTGTTGGGCCTCATGTTTAAAGTTGTTTTTTTTTTGCTTATATGAGTTGTTTTTTTAATATAATGGGTTGTACCGTTTGGACCATAACGGTTATTTAAAAGTTACTTAGGTATCGAACATATTTCCCGCGGGTTTTTTTTTTATTGCAGATAAATCGGAAATTTTGTATTTTTTTTTTTACAATCTCTACTTTGTGATAACAAATTAAAAAAAAAAAAAAAAAAAAAAACCAAAATCGGGGAGCCCGTTACTGTAGCAAACGGCCCACAGTCAAAACGATTGCGTTTTGTAAATAATTTTTTTTATATGGCTTATGTGTTGGGCCTCATGTTTAAAGTGTTGTATTTTTTTTGCTATATGGGTTTTTTTTAATATAATGGGTTGTACCTTTGTGACCATATCGGTTATTTTAAAGTTATTAGGTATCGAAGATGTTTCCGCGGGTATTTTTTTTATTGAATCAAATCAGAACTTTAGTAATATTTTTTTTTAACTCCTACTTTGTGCATCAAATTAAAAAAAACCAACAAAAAAAAAAAAAAAAAACCCTAAAATGGGGCTGGCCCAAAATAAGGGCAAGCCCGTTACTGTCGTTGCAGCACGTCAAAAACGGACGTAGAGTTATTTTTTTTATATGGCTTTTATCTGTTGGTCCCTCAGGTTTAAAGTGTTGTATGTTTTTTGCTATATGGGTTTTTTTTTTAATATATGGGTTGTACTTTGTGACCAATCGGTTATTTTAAAGTTATTAGGTATCGAAATTGTAATCGCGGGTACTTTTTTTATATCTGAATAAATCAGAACTTTTGTAATATTTTTTTTTTAACTCCTACTTTGTGCATACAAATTTAAAAAAAAAAAAAAAAAAAAAAAAACCCAAAATTGGCTGGCCTCAAAAGTAGGCAGCCAGTTACTGTAGCAGCAGTCATAAACGCCCCGTCGTTTCCTTCACCTATGGTGTATATTAGTTAAAAAAAAATATTAGTTATTTTTCTTTTTCTTTAAATCTTACGAAATAATGAGTTATTAAGTAGGCCACCCACGATTCATATTGCACTTTACGAAATAAGAGAATTTGATGTACGTGAACATGATTTCGGTATCATTCCTACGAGGGAACTTTGACGCAAACAAACAAATAAAAATAATACAATCAACATACCATAACAAATTAAGGAGCAATATGAACACATCAGAAGGAAGTCAATCGATACGAGTTTGAACAACGTCGTTTACCTAATTAGATTATTATGTTTTCTTTGCTACTTGTTTGCTTTCCGGCTTAGGAGTAATGATTATAGGATATTTTCGTGCTCATAGAGTCATTCACGACAAGAGTCGGCAATGAAGAAGTCCGTAGGAACGCGCGGGTCTCTTTCCATCTCGTTCCCCTTCAATTTTCATACTTAGCATAATTTTATCCTTTCTTTCTTTATACCACCCACCATATATGTTGTTGAATTAAATCAGACCATTTTTATTTTCTTTTCTTTCTTTAAGCAATACGGGTTCGTTTGACGAGAAACATTTTAGAGCAGTGAGCGGTGAGTGTTTAGCGTTGTCATCTTTAATGCTCGTTAGCAACAATCGAATAGCTTTATCTAATTTTTCAGTATGTTTAACTTTTTCAACGCTTCGTGTAGTAACATTTTTGAGTAGTTGTTATATACACTATAACTTACAATTTGTTACTAAATGTATTTACAAAAAAAAAACTTTTATTGCCTACAAGCTACCGCTGACTGCTCACTTCTCGATGTAAAAAAACAATTTCAAAACGCAATTATTATTCCGAGCAATTATTAAGTTTTATTGCCTACAAGCTAAATTAAGATTTTATTGTAATCATTTATTTAACCAATTAGAGACTTTGATGTAAAAAAACTTTTATAGAATTATATATCTATAAACATTTGTTGACAAATAACTTGACACTGACATGTGGAACTTTTTCAGGTCTATTACATTTGTAACTGTGAATTTATGTTATAGTCCAAGTCAATGCATGTAATTTCTCATATGTGCCTTAAGGTTTATATTTAGGGACATATATTAGTCAATAGTTTGGCTGATAATGCGCATGATATGAGGAATTTTTATTACACGTACATAAACTTCAGTAAAACATTAGAGAGTATGAAACCAAGAAATCCATAAAACATCAAAGCAATTCAAGAAATCCATAAAAAATATTTCATAACAAATCAAAGATAAATCCATAATCAAAAATTAAACATTTAAGGTTTGGAACCGGAAAACAGTCTAAATAACAATATGCATCTGGGCATTCCCAAAAGCTCTCAAGCAGTTGGTCCAATCGACCTCCGATACAATCAGAAACAATTGGTTATGGGCATTGTACCAGTAGGTGTGGGTTCCAGGATTGAAGCCGCATGCACCTCGGATGTTGGGTTCCATAAGCAGCCACGGGGTGTCTAACTCTTATTTTAATTTCTCAGTTAACTCTTGCATTAATAACTTTAAGGGTCCGGTCACCAATGGGGGTTTGCACCCGAATAGGGATCCCATTCTGATCGATCCACGCGTGGATGTTATAGACATGACATGCCTGACACAACATTTCGGTAGTAGCTAAAAAAACATAAAAATAAAAAAAACAATATATTAATTTATTTATTTAAAAAAACAAAAAAGAAAAACTGTTAGCGATTTGTAAACATATTGTTCAAGTGGCCAGCCGCTGCAATAATGGAGTGGGTCCCATGAGAGAACCTCTCAATGTCAGCTTGTGTAGTGAACCGCCATCTGTCAAAAGAAATATTAAACTATTAATTATTGCATAATATTATAAAAGTTCTTACCAATAATTTTTTTTATTTAAATAGATGCCCAGAAACAGACAGAAACCCTAATAAAAAAGGGATTACACGAAGAGAGACACACGTGTAAATCGGATTGGATTAATAAACTTTTGGTACTTTGCGATAAACAAAAACCCTAATAAAAAAAATATATAGTTGTCGTGTCGGTTTGTCGCCAAAAGTGATTGGGCCCGCTCACCCGTATATCCGGGCCTGATGTTTAGGCACATAGTATTTTTTGGGTCGGTCTTTGTCTCATGTGATTGTGTATCCCGACCCGCTAAAAATTACAAAACATGTCTTTTTGTTTTCCAATTTACAGTGCAACACATTTTTTTATCAGTTTATATTCCGTACTTTTTGCCAGTTTAATACTTTTTACTTGTTAAACTATATATTTTTTGTTACGTATTTTTTGTTTCACAGTTTTATAATATAAACAAAATTATAAAAATAAAATAAAAATAAAAAAACGTGGGCTTCTGGTACATTAGTGTTTTTGTGGGTTTATAACTGAGCCGTAGTAAATATATAGATAGGATCTCTTGTTTCCTATGTTAGTTCATGTGTCTCTTTTAGTTTGTGTCATTTTTGTCTCTTGGCATTTGCATCTAGTTGTGTGATTTTGGGGGAAATTTTTTGTTTATTTTTTTTTGCTCGTGTCTTGGGTCCTTTATTTTTAAGGAGTTTTTTTAGGTAAGCATAGTAGTTTAAATTTTTATTTAACAAAACATGCATTTTCAAAAATAATTAACATAATACTTAGTTATTTTCTTTTTCTTTGAAAATCTTACGAAATAAGAGTTATTAAAGTAGCCACCACGTTCATATGCATTTACGAAATAAGAGAATTTGATGTACGTGAACATGATTTCGGTATCATTCCTACGAGGGAACTTTGACGCAAACAAACAAATAAAAATAATACAATCAACATACCATAACAAATTAAGGAGCAATAAGAACACATCAGAAAGAAGTCAATCGATACGACTTTTTTTTTTTAACGGCAAATGGAATTTTATTAAAAAAGGGCTAGAAAGAAACTAGCAGCGAATATTACGCAATAAAAAACGATCCAACAATCAAAAGAACGATAAAGGAACAGAAAAACTCTAACGAAACGAAATCGCAAAACAACACTGGCTGCCAAACTGAACTTAACTCCATGACGAAACGAAAACCGAGGCATCATACCAAAATGCGATATAACCGGCATCCTTTGGTTTTGTCTCGATAAGGCAATTTGAAGAGAGTTTAACGTCTTTAACGGTTGCTTTATAAACTCAAATATGAAGATCGCTGGAAAATAATCTTTCCTAGAACGTTAGTTTGCTTTGCGAGAGAGAACTAAACCCGCTGTATATTTCCATCTAGGTGTCTCTATGCTCAATTCGTTTATCGGAATCTATATCGTCACTAGTTAGAGGAACCATATAATCAATCCACGATGAACCAGACTCAACAGCAATATTTAAAATCATTATCCCGGGGGTGTAGATGGAGTCGTATTGGTTGGAGTCTTTTTCAGGAGGCTATATCTGGGGTAAACATCATCATTATCATCAGTGGTTAACATTAACACAGTAAACCCTGAGAATGAACTCAAGAATATCACCAGCTTCATCTTCCAAATTTTTTTTCATGCAAATTCCTTTTAACTTCTACCCAACATTATTACAAGACCGAATCATCACGAATCTCGCCTTCTTCAAAGGAGTCCTCAAGGATCACTTTTCACCCACCAACACGACGAACATACCTCCTCTCGCAAAAACCACGTCTAGCAGGCGACACCGAATCATGGTTCTAACATTCTTAGGGGAATCTGAATCACAACTATTCGACTATCCAATTGTCCTCATTTTCCAAAAATTTCATCCAAACTAGGGACCCTCTCATCCTTCCTTTCTAGAGGAAGTAGACTCGGATTTGACTCAATCGTTTCAATATTGGGCGCCCATATGAAATCTCAAGTTGCGATATCGATACGTCGATTTCGATAATGAAACTTTAAAGGACTTTATCTCACGATGTTAAAGACTATGTAAGGACACCAAACCTTCCAAGAGACATTGGTCAATCACTTACCATATCCGTAAACTCGCTGCTTCCCAACCGACCACCAAACTTCTTCTAAAACTATGGAGCCATGATGCCAAGGCTGATCCCCCTACCAGGTTATCC
This sequence comes from Tanacetum coccineum, assembly GCA_026074375.1. Classification (NCBI taxonomy): domain Eukaryota; kingdom Viridiplantae; phylum Streptophyta; class Magnoliopsida; order Asterales; family Asteraceae; genus Tanacetum; species Tanacetum coccineum. Next base: position 58,015 of record BQNB010000381.1, on the reverse strand, counting down.
AAACACAATATTTCATCTGAATAAAATCGTGAGGAGAAACTTCTTTGAACTCAAAAAGTCTCTTTTAACGCCTTTGAAGTCTTGACGCTTTACCTCTTGATCCATTAGAGTCAGAATTCCTACCATAACCCAACGTCCATTCCATAATACTCTAAGACAACTTATCGAATCCCTCAGAAGACATATGTTTTAGAAGCTCTGAAATGAATACTTAAATCTCTTTAGCTTTAGCGAGAATTACTACGCTCCAATACCATCCAAATCAATCCAATCGTTCTACCGATGAAAACATCACCGCTTCTTTACAGCTTCCTTATTACCTTGTTTAACAATCCGACACCCCCACAGATTCTGCTGCAAGCATTACTGTACCGTTTTTTCCCGACATGCCACTGATTGTTGACCCAGGACCCGCTTTAGCATACGAGTTAAAAGACTGATAACATTTTTCGTTGATTACTAACAGATTGAGTGTTCGAACTACCGCTGGCGTTTGTCCCGTCCCCAGAACGTTCACAGGTCTTTTTATAAGTTCGAACCATACTTCGTCACATCGGCAATAAATGAAAATCCACACCATCCATGCCGTTCTTAGAGTGGAAAACTAACTGATGTATCATTAACGTTTATAAACGTACAATACCAAATCGATTGACCCGATTTGTATCTTTTGCGCTATGTAAAACATCGATCACACACCATTTGTTTATAAATATCCCATAGATCCTTGGACCGACGATTCCTTGGGATATTAGAAACAAAGAAGTGATGAAATCGTCTTATGTTCCTCACGAAAAATTAGGGTTGGGATTTGTTGGGAATACCTTTGTTACCGTTGCTCTTACGCGTATTATTATCGAGATGATCGTTCATTTTGCTTTTCTGATTTATATTAGATCGGTGACCTGTGTCAATTGCCATCGTTATTTAACAACAGAATAGCCAAGATCCGAAAATAGGATTGAAAACGCCTATCATTTGAAATTAGGTTATGTGAATTATATAGAAATTAGGTTATGTGATTGGGTTTATTTTGTTAGGGATCTGAAAGTGGTGGCTGATTTCAATTTTAGGGTTGGGGAGAGAGGGTGTAAAGTGGGACATGTAACTAGTGGCGGTTGTTTGACTTTATGCGTTGCGTATTAGATAATCGATACGACTTTGAACAACGTCGTTTACCTAATTAGATTATTATGTTTTCTTTGCTACTTGTTGTTTCCATTCATCATGGGCCTGGGTATAAGTACTATTCGTGGGTCAGGTGCATGACCCGAGGTTGGACTATACGTCATCAATAAAGATTCGAGTTGGCGTTTTATAGGAAAACATAATGATTTGTTTTTGCTCCTCTATAAGTCTAAACCTCAATTGGAGTGTTCCCAAATGCTCAAATATCATGTAGATATCTTTATTGAAGTTTCCACATGTGTCGGGTAAAAGGAAAGCAAACAATTGTTAAATTCGCAAAATGGATTTCGCGTGTGGCGCGCTGGCCACGCGTTGACACGTGCCCAGCGCCCCAGATGGTGAAATCCGGTTTTGCGGATTTAAGCTACCGTTTGTGATTTTACTTTTTGCCAATGTTAATTTGTCATCGTTAAAACATAAAAAAGATCTTAGTAAATGTTGCACCAACGACGACTTATTTGTATCAAACACTTTTTGTATTCTTTCTTCCACTAGATGGTTAAAAAATAAGAATATAAGTGATGACGTATAGTACGGATCGGGCACGGCCCCATACTTCTTTGTGGGCTTAACCTGTGTCGCGGTCACTAGTCGCGGACCCGCTAGTGTGTCACGGTCATGGTTATGGACACCTGCCCGGAATGCGGCTTTCATGGCATGGTCTCCAACGGTTGTATTCTGCATACAACTGATTTATGCGCTATTTCAGGGACGGATAACCGTAAATAAATAGGGGATATATTCTGTTAGTTTAAATAGGTCAAGATAATGTCAAATCCCGGCTTTGTCGGATAAGGCTTAGGCCGAATTATGGGGAAACCCTAATGAGCAAGAGTCCTATAAAAGGATCAACAATCATCATCAATGAGGTATCACTAAAAACCCTAATCATACTTGATCACTCTCCGAAAACCATATACTTACTCTCACGCCGGAGGCTAATCGTGGGATCCGCTCCTACGATAAGGTTAATGCGTGTTCTTTATTCCTTGTGCAGGAGTCCTCAACAACGAAATTCACTTGGTGCAAGAATAAGGTTCCTCAGCCCGAATAACTACCTATTCGGGCCAAATCAGATCCAGCCTAACTTTTGCATCAACAAGTTGGCGCCATCCGTGGCGTACAATAGATGTTGTACAATAAGTACGAGAACATTAGAATCAAGAATCGTAGAGATTAGAATCAAGAATCGTAGAGTGCTTTGTGGGTGATTGATGCAAACTGTTGTGGATTTCTAAGAAGCCCATTCCCTCCATAGAAATGCCTTAATTGCAGCGGTTGTGAGTTCACAAATAATTTGACACTGACATGTGGAACTTTTTCAGGTCTATTACATTTGTAACTGTGAATTTATGTTATAGTCCAAGTCAATGCATGTAATTTCTCATATGTGCCTTAAGGTTTATATTTAGGGACATATATTAGTCAATAGTTTGGCTGATAATGCGCATGATATGAGGAATTTTTATTACACGTACATAAACTTCAGTAAAACATTAGAGAGTATGAAACCAAGAAATCCATAAAACATCAAAGCAATTCAAGAAATCCATAAAAATTCATAACAAATACAAGAAATCCATAAACTCAAAAATTAAACATTTAAGGTTGTGGAACCGGAACAGTCTAAATAACAATATGCATCTGGGCATTCCCAAAAGCTCTCAAGCAGTTGGTCCAATCGACCTCCGATACAATCAGAAACAATTGGTTATGGGCATTGTACCAGTAGGTGTGGGTTCCAGGATTGAAGCCGCATGCACCTCAGATGTTGGGTTCCATAAGCAGCCACGGGGTGTCTAACTCTTATTTCAATTTCTCAGTTAACTCTTGCATTAATAACTTTAAGGGTCCGGTCACCAATGGGGGTTTGCACCCGAATAGGGATCCCATTCTGATCGATCCACGCGTGGATGTTATAGACATGACATGCCTGACACAACATTTCGGTAGTAGCTAAAAAACATAAAAATAAAAAAAACAATATATTAATTTATTTTTTTAAAAAAACAAAAAAGAAAAACTGTTAGCGATTTGTAAACATATTGTTCAAGTGGCCAGCCGCTGCAATAATGGAGTGGGTCCCATGAGAGAACCTCTCAATGTCAGCTTGTGCTAGGTGAACCGCCATCTGTCAAAAGAAATATTAAACTATTAATTATTGCATAATATTATAAAAGTTCTTACCGATAATTTTTTTTATTTAAATAGATGCCCAGAAACAGACAGAAACCCTAATAAAAAAGGGATTACACGAAGAGAGACTCACGTGTAAATCGGATTGGATTAATAAACTTTTGGTACTTTGCGATAAACAAAAACCCTAATAAAAAAAATATATAGTTGTCGTGTCGGTTTGTCGCCAAAAGTGATTGGGCCCGCTCACCCGTATATCCGGGCCTGATGTTTAGGCACATAGTATTTTTTGGGTCGGTCTTTGTCTCATGTGATTGTGTATCCCGACCCGCTAAAAATTACAAAACATGTCTTTTTGTTTTCCAATTTATAGTGCAACACATTTTTTTATCAGTTTATGTTCCGTACTTTTTGCCAGTTTAATACTTTTAACTTGTTAAACTATATATTTTTTGTTACGTATTTTTTGTTTCACAGTTTTATAATATAAACAAAATTATAAAAATAAAATAAAAATAAAAACGTGGGGGTACATATTGTGTTTTTGAGGGGTTTATAACATGAGCCGTAGTAAATATATAGATAGGATCTCTTGTTTCCTATGTTAGTTCATGTGTCTCTTTTAGTTTGTGTCATTTTTGTCTCTTGGCATTTGCATCTAGTTGTGTGATGCTCGTGTCTTGGGTCCTTTATTTTTAAGGAGTTTTTTTAGGTAAGCATAGTAGTTTAAATTTTTATTTAACAAAACATGCATTTTTAAAAATAATTAACATAATACTTAGTTATTTTCTTTTTCTTTGAAAATCTTACGAAATAAGAGTTATTAAAGTAGCCACCACGTTCATATGCATTTACGAAATAAGAGAATTTGATGTACGTGAACATGATTTCGGTATCATTCCTACGAGGGAACTTTGACGCAAACAAACAAATAAAAATAATACAATCAACATACCATAACAAATTAAGGAGCAATATGAACACATCAGAAGGAAGTCAATCGATACGACTTTGAACAACGTCGTTTACCTAATTAGATTATTATGTTTTCTTTGCTACTTGTTGTTTCTTTCCGCTTGAGTAATGATATCGGAATATTGTCGTGCATCATAGAGTCACCATCGACAAGGAGTCGGCAATGAAGAAGACGTAGGAACGCGCGGGTCTCTTTCCATCTCGTTCCCCTTCAATTTTCATATTTAGCATAATTTTATCCTTTCTTTCTTTATACCACCCACCATATGTTGTTGAATTAAATCAAACCATTTTTATTTTATTTTCTTTCTTTAAGCAATACGGGTGCGTTTGACGAGAAACATTTTAGAGCGGTGAGTGGTGAGTGTTAAGCGTTGTCATCTTTAATGCTCGTTAGCAACAATCGAATAGCTTTATCTAATTTTTCAGAATGCTCATTTTTCAACGCTCCGTGAAGTAACATTTTGGAGTTGTTTTATACACTATTATTACACCTACAACTTTGTTACTAAATGTATTTACAGAAAAAAAAACTTTTATTGCCTACAAGCTACCGCTGACTGCTCACTTCTCGATGTAAAAAAACAATTTCAAAACGCAATTATTATTCCGAGCAATTATTAAGTTTTATTGCCTACAAGCTAAATTAAGATTTTATTGTAATCATTTATTTAACCAATTAGAGACTTTGATGTAAAAAAACTTTTATAGAATTATATATCTATAAACATTTGTTGACCGTTTGACCACTCACAACTGCTACAGTAGCTTCCCTTTATATTTTTTTTATCTCTTCTCTCCCATCTCTCTCGTCCTCTGTTCTTCCTCCTCTCTCACTCTCAGTAATCTTTTTTTTACTATTTTCAATCCCACTAACTCATACAATGCCACTAATCCACATATATTTGCATGCTTAACATGTGTAATCCATTATAATTTCTTATGGGATGTGAGATTAGAATCAAGAATCGTAGAGATTAGAATCAAGAATCGTAGAGTGTGCTTTTATTCTTCTTCGGCATTTTTACATTATCGATCCAAGACCTCCATTCTCCGTAAGAGTTAATATCCATAAAAGGCGACCTCCACCACCGATTTATTATTTAGAAATTTCTTGCCGTGTTACAAGCGAAGACCATATGATCATTGTTTCACTCCCGTCATCACAATTCACACAAGATAGAGACTAAATAATTCTATACCACGTCTGGAAATTTTAAATTAGTAAGGTAAGGGATGTTCGTCATTACTTCCAAGCGAAGGTGATCACTTGTTGGGAAATAACGAATCCACCTAGTCTTTAGATCACCTTTCGGAAGTAATCGCGAATCTATCATGTTTCTTGACGAAGCCACGGTATAACCACCAGAATTGTTCAATGTCCAAGACCATGAATCAGGAGACTGAGTAAGCACCACATGGTTAATCACTTTCGCTAACTCTTCAACTTGATGAGTTCCAGCCCTCCTCTTGATGCAACGAAACGAATTGGTAAAGACTAGGATGCGGCAAGTGATTTGACACTATTGTAATTGTTTGTGTTATTCGAGAGCATACGCTCTAGGGAATCTATTTTAAGCTTGCCCCAATCACACCACACTCATCCAGAATAAGTCGAAAGGCCAATTCCCAAGTTTACTTTTCTTCATGAACAAAAGCCGGTTAATACCCAATTCCCTAAGCCACCTAACCTCTTTAATAATATATTATCCAACATGAATTGAGCTCCTTTTCCCGAAATCTCCATCAATATTCCATTGCTCCGTTGTATAGGCCATGAAAACACGGACCAAAGCTAGCTCATGGGCTAAAAATCTCCAACCCAATTTAAATATCAATCCTCTATTAAGATTCATAAAGACTAAAAATACCTAGACCACGTTATCTTTAGGACAAGAGCCTTCTTCTCATTGAACCCACGAAGCTTTTTACCCAACTCTCATGACCATGAAGAATTTACTCGAAGAGAAATACCAGAATTTGAATGACACCTTCAGGAACTTAAAAGCTGGGGGGGGGGGGGGGGGGAGGGGGACATGTGAAAAATAGGCATCGAGCCAAGTACCGATTTGATTAACATGAGCCGCCCTCCAATCGATAACATTTTCATCTTCCATCTTGATAGACGTCTTCTAATTCTATCAATAATGTCCTTCCAAGATTGAATTTTATTCATGTCCCCTCCAACATAAGAACCAAGATATAAAAAAGGAGCTTTAAGAACAAGACATCCGAATTTGGTCGCCGCACGAGAGACTTTACCATTATCAACTTCAATGCCCATGATTTTGCTTTTGCACATATTGATTTTTAAACCTGAAACCTTATGAAAACAATCAAGAACATGGATAAGAGAAGTTATATTACTTTCGCTCCATTCACCTATAAAAACCGCATCATCCGCATAGAACATGTGCGAAAGATTAACCAAACCACCAACATCGATACCATGGAACATACCCGCATCAACCACTCTTTGAAATGAAATATGGAGACTTTCCATGATTAATAAGAATAAAAAAGGAGATAACGGATCACCTTGTTTAAGACCTCTACCAATTGAAACTCGTCGGTGGAACTTACCATTGATAATGATAGACCCTTTTCGAAGAATTGAAGACAACATAGAATCCATTCTCCATTATCCCCAAACCCAAACGTGCCTTAAAACATCATCAAGAAATCCCCACCTTACCGAGTCATATTCTTTTTCAAAGTCTTACTTTGAAAAGAAGAGTTTTTTTTTTCTTCTTCTTCACCCAGACATACTTCATTTAAAATAAAAAGGCCGCATCAAGAATTTTGCACTATCTTTAATGAAAGCCGAAAGTACCTCATTAAATAATTCCCCCCAAGACATCAACAAGACGATTAGTTAAGAATTCTAGCATATTTATATATTCTACCAAAGAGGCTAATCGGATCTAAAATCCTTTAACAAGATTAGCACCGGAATTTTCGATTAAGGCATGAAAGAATGAATTACACCCTTTGGGTAAATCAGAAAATTAAAAAAAATACCTCACCGCTTCACAAACATCCCTATCCACAAGATGCCAAAAGTGTCTGAAAAAACCAAACGTGAATCCATCCGGACCCGGGGCTTTGTCGGTACCACATTCCCAAACCGATTTCTTATTTTTCTCATTAGAAACCTCCCTCTCCATATGATCACTTTGCTCATGAGAAATCTGATTAGGAAAGTCAAGACTAATAGAAGCAGTAGGTTTGTCCGGCTTACCAAAACGATTGGCAAAATGGTCGAAGAACTCTTTCTTGACATCATTCGGGTTTTCAATCCAATTACCATCAACCATAACCCCCCTAATATTTTGAATATTACGCCTTTTGTTTATGATACCATGAAAAAAACCGGAATTCTCATCTCCTTCTACCGCCCATTTAATTTTAGCCTTTTGAGCCCTTTCCTTCGATTCTAAATTATCTATCTTTTGGATTTGATGAAGAATAGCTAAGCGGGAATTGAACCAGCTCTTCATTCCCAAGCCCTCTATCAATATCCAGATCAATTTCCTCCAATATATATCTATAAACATTTGTTGACCGTTTGACCACTCACAGCTGCTACAGTAGCTCCCCTTTTTATTTTTTTATCTCTTCTCTCCTATCTCTCCCGTCCTTTGTTCTTCCTCCTCTCTCACTCTCAGTAATCTTTTTTTTACTATTTTCAATCCCACTAACTCATACAATGCCAATAATCTACATATATTTGCATGCTTAACATGTGTAATCCATTATAATTTCTTATGGGATGTGAGATTAGAATCAAGAATCGTAGAGATTAGAATCAAGAATCGTAGAGTGGGTGGGGTTGATCACTTTATATTTGTAATTTAGAGATTTAAGGGGGTGTTTGGATGTGTGCTTTGTGGGTGATTGATGCAAACTGTTGTGGATTTCTAAGAAGCTCATTCCCTCCATAGAAATGCCTTAATTGCAGCAGTTGTGAGTTCACAAATAATTTGACACTGACATGTGGAACTTTTTCAGGTCTATTACATTTGTAACTGTGAATTTATGTTATAGTCCAAGTCAATGCATGTAATTTCTCATATGTGCCTTAAGGTTTATATTTAGGGACATATATTAGTCAATAGTTTGGCTGATAATGCGCATGATATGAGGAATCTTTATTACACGTACATAAACTTCAGTAAAACATTAGAGAGTATGAAACCAAGAAATCCATAAAACATCAAAGCAATTCAAGACATCCATAAAAATTCATAACAAATACAAGAAATCCATAAAATATGAAATCCGTAAACTCAAAAATTAACCATTTAAGGTTGTGGAACCGGAATAGTCTGAATAACAATATGCATCTGGGCATTCCCAAAAGCTCTCAAGAAGTTGGTCCAATCGACCTCCGATACAATCGAAAACAATTGGTTATGGGCATTGTACCAGTAGGTGTGGGTTCCAGGATTGAAGTCGCATGCACCTCAGATGTTGGGTTCCATAAGCAGCCACGGGGTGTCAGCTCTTATTTCAATTTCTCGGTTAACTCCTGCATTAATAACTTCAAGGGTCCGGTCACCAATGGGGGTTTGCACCCGAATAGGGATCCCATTCTGATCGATCCGCACGTGGATGTTATAGACATGACATGCCTGACGCAACATTGCGGTAGTAGCTGAAAAAAATATATAAAAAAAAAATTGTTAGCGAATTGTAAACATACTGTTCAAGAGGCTAGCCGCTGCAATAATGGAGTGGGTCCCATGAGAGAACCTCTCAATGTCAGCTTGTGTTAGGTGAACCGCCATCTGTCAAAAGAAATATTAAACTATTAATTATTGCATAATATTATAAAAGTTCTTACCGATAATTTTTTTTATTTAAGTAGATGCCCAGAAACAGACAGAAACCCTAATAAAAAAAGGGATTACAAGAAGAGAGACTCACGTGTAAATCAGATTGGATTAATAAACTTTTGGTACTTTGCGATAAACAAAAACCCAAATAAAAAAATATATAGTTGTCGTGTCGGTTTGTCGCCAAAAGTGATTAGGCCCGCTCACCCGTATATCCGAGATAGTATAGAGTAGACTTTTGTAGGCAATAAAACTTAATAATTGCTCGGAATAATAATTGCGTTTTGAAATTGTTTTTTTACATCGATCTTTTTGTTTTCCAATTTATAGTGCAACACATTTTTTTATTAGTTTATGTTTCGTAATTTTTGCCAGTTTAATACTTTTAACTTGTTAAACTATATATTTTTTGTTACGTATTTTTTGTTTCACAGTTTTATAATATAAACAAAATAAAATAAAAATAAAAACGTGGGGGTACATATTGTGTTTTTGAGTGGCGTTTTTACTAAATGAGCCGTAGTAAATATATAGATAGGATCTCTTGTTTCCTATGTTAGTTCATGTGTCTCTTTTAGTTTGTGTCTTTTTTGTCTCTTGGCATTTGCATCTAGTTGTGTGATGCTCGTGTCTTGGGTCCTTTATTTTTAAGGAGTTTTTTTAGGTAAGCATAGTAGTTTAAATTTTTATTTAACAAAACATGCATTTTTAAAAATAATTAACATAATACTTAGTTGTTTTCTTTTTCTTTGAAAATCTTACGAAATAAGAGTTATTAAAGTAGCCACCACGTTCATATGCATTTATGAAATAAGAGAATTTGATGTACGTGAACATGATTTCGGTATCATTCCTACGAGGGAACTTTGACGCAAACAAACAAATAAAAATAATACAATCAACATACCATAACAAATTAAGGAGCAATATGAACACATCAGAAGGAAGTCAATCGATACGACTTTGAACAACGTCGTTTACCTAATTAGATTATTATGTTTTCTTTGCTACTTGTTGTTTCTTTCCGCTTGAGTAATGATATCGGAATATTGTCGTGCATCATAGAGTCACCATCGACAAGGAGTCGGCAATGAAGAAAACGTAGGAACGCGCGGGTTTCTTTCCATCTCGTTCCCCTTCAATTTTCATATTTAGCATAATTTTATCATTTCTTTTTTATACCACCCACCATATGTTGTTGAATTAAATCAGACCATTTTTATTTTATTTTCTTTCTTTAAGCAATACGGGTGCGTTTGACGAGAAACATTTTAGTGCGGTGAGTGGTGAGTGTTAAGCGTTGTCATCTTTAATGCTCGTTAGCAACAATCGAATAGCTTTATCTAATTTTTCAGAATGCTCATTTTTCAACGTTCCGTGAAGTAACATTTTGGAGTTGTTTTATACACTATAATTACACCTACAACTTTGTTACTAAATGTATTTACAAAAAAAAACTTTTATTGCCTACAAGCTACCGCTGACTGCTCACTTCTCGATGTAAAAAAACAATTTCAAAACGTACCTTAAAGTATGCTAAACGTTAAAAAACCGACCTTGAACTTTAACCTATTTATGACTTTTTTTATATTTTTTTTGTTAAAGATTTATGATTTTTTATATAACAATTCTTTAGGGTAAATTACACCGTTGGTCCCTGAATTTTGCCCTGTTTACCCATTTGGTCCTTAGATAACGGGGACTCTCATACGAGATCCTTTTGGGTAACTGTTCATTACCCGTTTGATCTCTCGATCCCCGTTGTACATAACGACTGTTATCTTTCTCGTTATCTTTACTATTTGACTTTCAAATCATGAGCTTTTTTGTAATTTCAATTTTCATTAGTTCCAATAAAAGAAACATCTACTTGCAACTATACAACAATTTACTGGCTCTTATATACACATCTTCTTTTTTTTTCATCCCAACAAACTCACGACACTCATTTCTTTCTTCTCTCCCCAAAACCCTACAGCACAACCGCACAACCAAGACTCCAACCACCACCACACCTCCAACCGCACCAGACACACCAACGATAACCACCAAACAGTTGCTTACAGACGCCCGACCATCTGCCACCATTAACCCATCCACAACCGCTGCTAACCACCACCACCGACCACAACAGCTAACCGTCACCCACCATCGCCATTGTCAACCAACGCACCATTCCCGTCGTAGCAAGCCCCACCGTCGTTGCCACCAACGCCGCTACAATCGTTTCACCACCATTTCAGCAGCATTAAGTACAATCTACAAGGGTAGGCGAGCAAGGCGACCGCCAAGAGCATCAAACAAACAGAGGGCATCAGATTTCTGGTAGTGCGAATCTGTTTTATATGTTGAAGATGGTATTCTAGTGATAAACAAGATGCTCCATATATTTTAAAGAAAATGACATAAATAAATAATTGATTAAAAAATATATGAGTCGTCGGAAAATAAAAACGTAGCTGGAATTAGAATCGGGGAAGACGAAGTATATATTTATGGTGATTGGTCAATGCAGTCTTTTGTCGTTATATATAAGAAAAAATGAGTGTCGTTGCAGTCTTTTGTCGTTATATGTAAGAAAAAAAATGATTAAATATATGTTGTCTTTTTCTTTTGTGTGTCCTTTTTTTTAGTTTTGGACATATATTAGAACGGGGGAAGAGTTCTTGTAAAATGGTGTAAAAAAGGTAAAACACCACTAAGAATGTGACTAGTGTAAAATGGTGTAAGGGTAAAGTGGGAAATCAGCTGTTTAATAAACCTGCATTCGTCACCAAAGCATTCGTCACCGAAAGTTTTGGTAGCCAAGTTTCTCTTCTACTTTTTATTTCTTTGAATTCAATGATTCATATTCATAGTTGGTATATTAAAGTAACAAGTTAGGTCACCCGCGCTTCGCTGCGGGATGTTTGGCGGCCGGTGTTTTCGGTTGGACGTGTTAGAAAGTATGTTTTTGTAAAAAAAAAAAAAATTAACGGTCGTTAAGCAACGATCGATTTAAAGCATGTTTTTGGTGCATTCAAAAAAAAAAAACTAACGTCTACCCGCTAGTGTAAAAATGGGTATTTTCTATAAAAAAAAAAATTAAATGATGGCAGATTTCGTAAATTTACACATAGTGCGAAGGGGTAATTTCGTAAATATTTTGAGGGGCTATTTCGTAAAATAAAAAAAGTAACTCAAAAGTGTGAGTGAATATTTGGAAAAAAAAGCAAAAAAACAATTAGATTTTTTTTTTAAAATGTTCGATACATTCATAAAAAAAACAGAACGATGACCAAAAAAAGTACGAGAGAGTATTTTAAAAAAAAAGAAAACAAATTGTTTTTTCTAAAGAAATAAAAAAAACAACCATAGGACCGTTGTAGGAATTGAGCCGGCATATTAAATGCACCCCGTAAAAAAAAAAAGGAAAAGTTTTATCTTAAAAATCTTTTTTATGAAGAAAAAAAAGTTTTAACTTTTAAAAACTTTTGAGGAAAAAAAAGAAAAAAAAAATGGCGTAAAAAAAAAAAACCTAGACTAGTTAAGAAAAAAATATACCTAAAAAAACAAGACCCGATGAATGCTCCGACATTGCGAGAGGATATTTCGAGAAAAGAAAAAGCAAAATTTTATTTTAACATTTTTTTCTCTTTAGAAAAACAAAAGAACGGAGACGATTAGCGATCCGCGATGTTTTGAGAAACTTCAAAGTTTTTATTTCATCAAAAAAATAGACCGATGGTACAGACAGCCGAGAAATCGGGTATTCCGAGAAAAAAAAGTAAGTTTTATATTTAAAAAGTTTGAGAAAAAAAAGGTATATAAAAAAAAAGAGTCAATGTAAAGAAAAAGAAAGAAAAAAAAAAAAAAAAGGGGGCGCATTAAATTTCGGGTCAAAAAAGTCGGGTTGCATTAAATTTAAAAAAAAATTTTAGGAAAAAAAGTTTACTTTTAAAAACTTTTTGAGGAAAAAAAGAAAAAAAGTTAAAAAAACTAACTGTTAAGAAAAAAATATTCATAAAAAAACAGACCGATGGCTCCGACAATGCGAGAGGGTATTTCGAGAAAAGAAAAAGGAAAATTTTATTTTAAAAATTTTTTTAGAAAAAAAAAAGAACGGGACGATTAGCGGAGCGCGAGGTCTGAGGAAACTTAAAGGTTTATTCATAAAAAAACACACCGATGACTCAAACAGCGCGAGAGGGTATTCCGAGAAAAAAAAAAGTAAAGTTTTATTTTAAAAAGTTTTTGAGGAAAAAAAAAGTTTAAAAAAAAGGTAGAAAAAAAGAAAGCAATGTAAAGGAAAAAAAAAAAAAAAAAAAAAAAAAAAAAGGCTCATTAAAGGTGGTGCACAAAGGGTCAAGCGGGCCATTAAATTTTTCCGGGTCGGTGCGTCTGCCAATTGTATATAGTATATAATTAGTTAATAATATACATCTCCACATTTACTACGTTGAGTAAGTTGCATGATCTAAACCATTTAATGATCTTCACCATTTACTTATCATAATGAAAACAACAACTTGATGCATGATCTTTACCATTTGATGATCTTTTGCATCACCCAATTAAGTTAAAGACGACGAAAACACAAATGATGAACGTTTTGCACTTGTAGATGCAGACGATTTATACACCAAGGGTATAAATACTCCCCCCCCCCCCCCCGTTTTTACTGTTTTATTTTTCACAAACCCTCTTTCTGCCATTGTCAATTTCTTCAAGCTTTTACTCTTTATCCCTTCTCCGCGCGTTGTTTTGTTCACTTTTACGGTTTTTCGAGATTCAGGTTAGCATCTTTCTTCGCTCGTTTCTTCAGAATGACTAACTTTGCTGTTAAGCATTCCGTTATGACTCGAGAAATGGTAGAAATTTTTTGTAATGAATATTATATTCCCGATGAAGTTCATCCCGTGGCTCCGGGACGGGATAAGACTATTACCCAATTCCCTGAGGGTAAGGTGGGTGTTTATACCAGGTTTTTTGATTATTGTGGTTATAGGATTCCTTTCACAAAATTCTTTATGGCTGTTCTCCGATATTTTCGCATACATATTTCCCAATTATCCCCTTTTGGTGCTGCCCGCGTATCTCATTTTGAGGTTTTGACGCGCGTGCTTGATCTTGCCCCGTCGGTAACTGTATTCCGTGCGTTCTATACCCGTACATATAGTGACGGGTTGTTTTCCTTTGCAAAGCGTTCCACATCATCTCCTTCTTGCTTCCCGAAACCTCCGGACTCCATAAAAAATTGGTCCGATCACTTTTTCTGGGTTGATGCGAAAGTGTTTCCTATCCCCGTCTCCTTGTACGTGGGAGGCGTGTTGGAGAAGGATCCGCCTCCCCATCTTACCGCTCGCCAAGAGCAGACTGTTAAGCTCCTGGAGAACAACAAAGCTCCTTTTCGCCGTTATCCGGAGTGTTTTTTGTATCTTGTGGGTTTGAGCCCATATTATCCGTTTAATGAAAACACTTATCCGGTCTTTGAGAGGCCTGACGGAACGGGTGGGTGTTGCTTCCTTTGGTGGGATTTTTTTATTTTTATTTTTGATAAGGTCTAATCTTTTGTTGTTTGTTTTGTAGAAATGGGTTTGCTTGACTTTATCAAGACTGCCGACCCCCGGAAGGTCCGAACGGTGGAAGTGCAGAAAAAAGATGATCAGGTGAAGCTACTGGAGAGTACGAGTCATTGTTTCATGTCTTTGGTTACTCCTGCTGCCGGTGGTGGTAGTTCTGCCGCTGCTCCTGAGGTGTCTGCTCCGGCTGAGGTGGAGCCAGAGAATGTTGTTCCAGAGGACACTTATTTGGATTTGACGGAGCCGGACGTGGATCAGGCAGTGGCTAGGCCGGAGGAGGTTACCATGACACGGGCAGGGAAGCCCAAGAGGAAGAGATTGGCAAAGCCGAGTGATGCCCTTCCTGCCAAGCAGCTGGGGAAGGATCACCCTAGCCTTGCTACCGGTACTGGTGGGAAGACTCTTGCTGGGCTGAGGCAACTTATGCCGACAAGTCCCCTCGCGTTGGGTCCTTCTTTTCAGGCTGATATCCAGGCCCATGTTGTCGTTCAGAGGTATTTACATGTTTACCGTTTGTTTGACTTCACTTCTATGTGCTTTCCTTAACAGTTTTTTTTTCTGTATATCTGACAGTGCCCGCACTGCGGATGTCCCGGTGTATACTGCTGCTGCTACTCTGACTTCAGCCCAGGAGAATGTGGGCGTTACGCCTATGTCGGACGTAGCCGGATCTTCCCAGCTCGAGACATCAGAAGAGTCAGATGACTCCTTTTATGATTTGCCCGCCTTGAATTCTGCTGAGGCAAAACGTTGGTATGTTCCGCGATGGAATATTACCAACGACTCGCTGCTGGATGACGGTTTTTCCTGCCGCACATTGGTTGACCGCGTTGCCCCCTGGCGTTTTCTCTGTCCTCCGAAGTATGGATTATGAACAATTGTATACGGAGTTCAACGTGGGGGCGGCGCGACAGATTTTTCTTGGGTCGGAGGTAAGGTCCCGCGCCAAGCATGAGCTGGAGCTTAAGGAGAAGCTCAAAGGCAAGTATGATGCACGTGGTAGGTTGCTTGAAGAGAAAGATTTGGAGATTCT
Organism: Tanacetum coccineum; assembly: GCA_026074375.1. NCBI lineage: Eukaryota > Viridiplantae > Streptophyta > Magnoliopsida > Asterales > Asteraceae > Tanacetum > Tanacetum coccineum. The sequence goes on along the minus strand of BQNB010000381.1, from coordinate 42,284 downwards.
TAGACTGAGATCTTTATTGGCGGAGGAGGCGGAGAAAACGGAGAGGGCGGAGACCGCGGAGGTCGTCCGTCTTCGTGATCAGATGTCAGTCTTGACTGCGGAGGTGTCAGAGCTGAAAAGTACTATTGCACAGAAGGATACTGACATCTCCTGACTTGATTCTCGTGCTACTCATCTCAAGTCTGCGCTTGATGATTCCCAGGCTGCCTGTGCTGAGGCCGGGAGCTTGATTACCTTCTTGACCTCCGAGAGGAATAGGCTTACCTCTGAGGTATATCTTTTATTCCGCATGCTGCTGTTATTATTATTGTTATTATTTTTTTATTTTTTTTACCTTTTGTAACTTCTTATTTTCGCAGGTTTCTTCCCTTCACACCGCCTTTCAGGATTTTAAAGAGAAGGCGGAAGCTCAACAAGAAGAACAGGCCTAGGTGCTTTATAACCGTGTAGCCGAGCTTGAGGCACATGTGATGGATGTCTCCGGCCGTTTGGAGGAGGAATTTTATCCCACCTACCTTACCACCTTGGCCGGAAGGAGATGGTTTCTGACGCACGGGATTCAGCTCGCTGTGCTAAAATGTTTGAAATCTCCCGATTATCAAGGCATTCTGGGTAACGCCTTGGGCCGTGCCGTGGACTTCGGTATGCAGGAGGGCTTGGAGGCTAGGTATGAGCATGGGATTACCGGAACCCCGCTTTCCGCGGTCGAGGCTTATAATCCAAAGACTGCCAAGGCCAGCTATTTTGATGCGGTGAGGGCTCTTGAGGATGTGGACTTCCCTCTGGAAAATTTGTTGAAGTCAAAAAAGGATGACGGGATGGACGAGGTCCTAGATTGTTTTACCATGGACGGACCCTTAGCTGACCTCCCGGAATTTGCTCATCTGCAACCGTGCCTTGAGCAGCTTTTCGTCCCCATCCATCATTCTGATGATAAGGCCATCGTTGGGGAGACTTCTCTGTCCTTCGCTTTACTGAACGTTCATTCTCGCGCTGAAGGGGCGAGGAAGCATGCTGCGGCTCTTCGCCAGCTGATGATGGAGATAGTTTCTAATCCGCTGTCTTCTCAGACTTGGGTGGGTGAAACTAGTACTTCTGCGGCTCCTCTCTCCGTCGAGGACTTTGATGAGGAGGATACGGATGAGGCTCTAGGGAGCGTAGTTGCCATCCCTAGGTTTGAAGCCTGCCGCTTTTAGGTTGTATTGTGACCGCATGTGGTCTATTATGATAGTTTTTTTGTAGAACTTTTGTGATGTCTTGCATACCGCGGCCGTGTGTGGCTATCTCTGCGGCTTCTTTTGTAATATGAATGTTAGTTTAACATGTTCATACATTTTGCTATCTTTTATTTATTACTGGTGTACGTTCGTAATAGATAGTCTTGTGAATATTTGTGGGTTATTCTCCCGGTGCAGGGTTTGCAATACCTCTTACGCACCTGAGCTAATTTTGAGGTTGCTCAACCTTTATTACACGGGATAATGTATTTGCGGAGCGTGGCTCCTTGTGTGCGCGTCTTGATAATTAATATAACTTTGCAAAGTAAATATTTTTAGGAAATTAAATTTGTGAGGGTAGCTAATCCCCACTTTTTTATTAAAATTCAAAAGACATTACAAAATAAGGAAAATTAAAACATTGCCCTCCGGAGTATCATACGTGCCGGGCGGGTGCTTACACTTCATGCATATAACATTTTTTAAGGTTACAAATATTCCATGTCCGCGGAAGTTCGTTTCCTTGGCAATCCTTAAGCTTGTATGCTCCTCTTCCTAATGATTCTGTGACCTTATATGGTCCTTCCCATTTAGGCCCAAGTTTACCTCCGTCTTTGGCGTGACTTGCATCATTGTTACGGTAGACCATGTCCCCCGGTTTGAAACTTGTGCCGCGGACTTTAGAGTTGTAGTATTTTTCCATTTTAGCTTTGCTTTTTGCTTCTTGAATTGCTGCTTGCTCTCTTTTTTCCTCTATGAGGTCCAAATTTATTTCCAAGGCTTCATCATTCTTTATCAAGTCTATTTCCGCAGTCCGGAGTGTTGGCATGCCTATTTCCGTTGGGATGACAGCTTCCGTGCCGTATGTTAGTGCAAATGGTGTCTCTCCGTTGCTTGACTTGATCGTTGTGCGGTGTGCCCATAAGACATGTGAGAGTTCCCCCATCCAGTCTTTGCTTCTTTCGTCCAACCGAGCCTTGATTCCTTCCCCTAAACTCCTGTTTGCTCTTTCCACCAAACCATTTGTTTGTGGGTGTTTCACGGAGGCGAAGCACTGGCGGATGCTTAGTTTCTCACACCAGTCTTTGAATGGGTTTTCACAAAATTGTTTTCCATTATCTGATACAATCTCCCCAGGTAGGCCGAATCTGCAGACGATGTTATCCCATACAAACTTCTTTACTTGATTTCCCGTGATAGTCGCGACAGGCTTTGCCTCAATCCATTTGGTGAAGTAATCAATGGCAACAATTAGAAACTTGACTTTGCCTGGACCTTCTGGGAAAGGTCCGGCTATATCGATCCCCCATTTGTAAAATGGCCACGGAGATGTGATAGGAGTTAAATTTTGTTGCGGCTTTCTTGGGATGGGGCGATGGAATTAACAATCATTGCATTCCCTTATTAACTTCTGTGCGTCCATATGCATTGTTGGCCAGTAATATCCTGTTCGGATAGCTTTGGCAACCACGGATCTAGGACCGGAATGCATGTTGCACGACCCTTCATGTATTTCTCTAAGGACGTAGTTTGCTTGGAGCGGTCCGACACACCGGAGCCATGGTCCTAAGAAAGATTTCTTGTACAAAGTTCCATTAATCATGGTGTACCTAGCTTCCTTGCGACGTACCGCCCTGGCTTTCTTTTTATCTGCCGGAAGGATTTCCTTTGTAAGGTACTCGCATACGGGTGTCATCCACGTGTGTCCTTCCTCCTCTACTACGGCTAGGACTTCCTTCTTATTTTTGGACTTTTTCTTCAGTTCTTCCACAAGTACTTGCTTACTTAGATGCGCGAAGCTTGTAGATGCAATCTTGCTTAGGGCGTCCGCCTTTTTGTTTTTGCTCCGCGGCACTTGCTTGATGGAAAATTCCTTGAAATCGCTTGTGAGCCCTTTTACCTTTTCCAAGTATTGAACCATGCCTGGTTCTTTTTCTACATAAGAACCATTTACCTGGTTGGCTACAAGCCGTGAGTCCACGTTTGCTTGAACATTTTTTACACCCATTTGTTCTGCGATCCGGAGACCGGCTATTAACGCTTCATACTTAGCTTCATTGTTTGTGGCCTCAAACCTAAACCTCATGGCATATGTGAACTCAACCCCTTCTGGGTTGGTTAGTATTAGTCCGGCTCCGGAACCATCTATACAAGATGATCCGTCTGTAAAAAGGGTCCAAGGTTCCGGTATTTCCTCCGATTCCGTCATGGGTACATCCGGGGATTCTTCCTCTGGCCGTTCCACAATAAAATCCGCTAGTATTTGTCTTTTGATGGATACCCTCGGCCTGTATTGGATATCATATCCTTCTAGTTCAAACTTCCACTTTAGCATCTTCCCATTCAGCTTTTGCACGTCCTTGAGGCATCTCGGAGATGGCAAGCTAAGGACCGCATCGGCCTTGTCCGGACATACTTTGAGTCCATCAGTATTCACTTTGTAGCCCAAGAACATCCCCTCTTGCATTCCGAAGGAGCATTTTTTTGGTTCAGCTTCATGTTTATTTGCCGGAGAGTTTTGAATGTTTCTGCTATGTCACGGATAATTTCTTCTTCCGTACAGCTTTTTATGACCAAGTCGTCGACATATACCTCCAGATTGAGCCCAATCTGCCTTTGGAATGCCTTGTCCACCAAACGCTGATAGGTCGCTCTAGCATTTTTAAGCCAAACGGCATCTTTGAATAACAAAATATCCCTTGATTTGTGATAAATGCCGTTTTTTCCTCATCCTTTATTGCCATTTTTATTTGGTGATACCCCTTGTACGCATCCAGGAAACATTTGAAGGGGTATCCGCAGAGAGATTCTACTTTCTAATCTATCTTCGGCAGTGGGTAACCATCCTGAGGACATGCTTTGTTTAGATCTTTGAAATCTACACACATTCGCCAACTTTCATCGTGTTTCTTGACCACGACTGGGTTAGATAGCCAGTTGTGATAATGGACTTCTTTCATTATTCCGGCATCTACCAACTTTTCTACTTCTTCCTAGATTTCTTTGTTCCATTCCGGTGCTTGCCCTATCTTCTTTTATCTGATAGGTGAGCACCCTTCACGTACATTTAGACGATGCTCCGCTGTGTGTCGTGGAACGCCCGTCATGTCTGCTGGTTTCCAGGCGAAAACGTCTAAGTTTTGTCCAAGCAGAGTACATAGTTCCTTGCGTCCTTTTTCTGTTAGGTTAGACCCTATGGCTATTGTTTGCTCAGGGTATTCCGGATGAATGGCCACACTTATCTTTTCTTCCAATATTTTGCCAACTTCGGGGGCCGTGTGCTAGGTCCGGAGATCATTGCACATTCCATTGGGATGATTCTGCTGCTTCGTAATGTTACAATTCCTCCTTCAACTGGGAACTTTAACATTCCATGTGCCATGGATGGTATGGCACGGATTTTCCTTATACCCGGCCTGCCTATTATTCCATTGTGTTGGGATGGTGACCTGACAACCATAAAGTTCATCCATGCGGAAGTGGAATGCCCTTCGTCACCTATTTTCACTAGTAAAGATATCTGGCCCAGCGGCCAAATAGTTTCCCCACTGAATCCGGTTAGGTATGTGGTAGGCGGAACCATCTGGCTTCTTATTTCAGGCCGGAGCCTGACGAAACAATGTTCGTATAGCATCTCTGAGGATGCTCCTCCGTCCACGTACATTCGGTGCACGAAGTGCCCTCCTATCTCAGCCTCAATGATCATTGGTCCTTCCGTTCCGTCCTCGTCTCCTAGAGGTGGGAAAGATATTGTTGTCTTCGGAGAGAAACTCTGGGTAACCTTTTGCTTGGCTACTTTTTCCCATGGTTGGACCATCAGGATGGCTAGTGGTCTTTCCTTTCCGGCTGTTTCCCCCTTCTTGGGTGCCTTTGGCTTGTCGTTCTGTTTTAGTTCTTTGATGAATTGTGACAATTTACCTGCCTTGATCATTTCATCTATCTGCTTTTCTCAACTGCATGCATTCGTCCGTACTGTGGCCTGTATCCGCATGGAATTCACAATATTTGTTTGGATCCCTTTTTTCCGCAGGGGTTACCATTGGTGGTGGAGCCTTGAATTTTCTTTTTTCTAAAGCGAAAATTTCTTTCGGGGTCTTTGTAAGGAGTGAAAACCTGTCTGGCTTCCGGTCCGATCTGTTCTTGTTTTTGAAACTTGGTTTGTTCCCCCCTTCTGGTTGCTTCCATGGCGTGGGTGCTTTCTTCCGGCCATGACTGAATGCGACAACTTCCCCTTGTAGAAAAGATGCACAACTTCCCCTTTAATAGACGTTTGTTACCAATATACTGTACATTTCGACATATAGACAACGCTTGATCAACTCAGGGTGGTATCATCCCATGCAGGAATTCAGATTCATCAATGCATTTTTCGGCGCTCCTTCACGTCCAGACTTCTTCTTTTATCTTTCTAATGAAGCCTCTGTGACTCTCCGACCCATAACTTGATAGTATGTATCTCCACTGGATCCTTAATTTGTTTAGTTTGCTAGTGCATAATTTTCCCTAAATGCTGCTCGCTGGCTGCTAGCTAAGCTGAGTAAAATTTAAGAGCTTTGCTGCCTTACAGATCTTCATAGCTGTCAATGGATTCTTTTGGGAGTTTGTCGAACCAGACTCTAGCATTCCCAGTTAGCGTCGAGTTGAACATGTGGCACCACGTTGGCATTGCCCATCTCTCTGTCTTTGCAACGGACTTAAAATAGCTTTAAAGGTCTTTCCGGATCCCCACTTCCGTCATAAGTATTTGACAAGCAGCATCCTTGTCCCTTGTGGCTAAAAAAATCAAATGTCAGATCTGGGTCGTTAAAGGATTTCTTTCTTCACACTTTCCAAGGCTGGATATATCATCTCGAAAGGTATCTTACTTATGTCTTTTTGTATTTGGACTTCAGTGACCCACTTCCGCTGTCTTTACTACCACGAATTAGTCATCCGCGTGGTTCATTGAACGATGTGCCCTCATGAAGATGCATTCTTGCCGGAACCGAATTCTGTTCCCTTTGCTTGGGAACTATGGTGTGACTATCAGCGTGTAACGTTCCTGGTTCTTTCTTCCAGCCTATTGAACACACCTCCCTCCTTCCGCGGCCGGTAGCTAGAGAAGGATGTCGGTTTTTGTTTGAATTCTTCTGAAGACACTGGCGACTGTGACGGGCTTCAGGAGGTGCTTGCAGCCCATTGCCTCCATCTCGCTCTGTCCCGGTCAGTTTGCGTTTTTGGATTCAGAGTAATGGGACGCCTTCATGGTTTCTTGATTCTCCAGATTCAATGCCGTAAAGTAGCGTGCCTTACCGCATTGAGCATATCTTGCTGCTTCCTTTCTTTTTGCATTTTTTCAGCAATAGCGGCAAAAGTTGTGTTAGTTTCTAGTCCCACATCTCTAGGGCATCATTGGACGAGGTTCCTTGAGATTTTGTGACCACGTATTTCCCCACCATTGTTCCGCACAACGGATGTTTGAATTGTTTATGTGTTTTTTTGTTCATACGAGTGCTCATAGGTGAGTTTTTTAGAAACGTTGTTGCGTTTCGGTGAGTCCCACTGATGCGCCCACTTGTAATAACTAAATACGTGTCGGGTGTAGATCTGGGCTCAATTCCTGTGTTGGTGGGCTTCCAGATGATTTGAGCAGTTAGGGTTTTTGTACTAGAGCAAAGAGAAGTGACGATTCCTGCACAATCAGAATAAAACGTAAAGCCTTACCGTGGGGACGTACCCCACGATTAGGACTCCGGCAGAAAGTAAGTAAACAATTAGAGAGAGAAAGTATGAGAGTATAGAGTGAAAAATCGTACTGTTCATATGTGTCAAAGAGGGTCCCTTTTTATGAGGTAAAATCGAAAATATTATTGTTTCTTAAATGGTTAATTAACGCAATTTTTCGTTTAATTGGTAAAAGTATGTTTAAAAGCCCATTGGACCCAAAATTCATTTAACTTAAACACCCAAATGACTCAAATATTTAAAAAAATGACCCAATTAAATCTATTCTTTTATATTTGGGTCAAGATTGCCACCTCTATACAACACAATATATAACTAAGCAATACAGTTTCTCTTTGACCGATGTGGGACTGAAAACTTTATACAAGTTAGTTTTCAAGAATAATTGTTCAATATTGCAGCATACATTATTGTTGTTATAATCAAATAACCTTTGTGGTCTTTGTATACATTGTCTTCTTTTTCAGTTATTTAGTGACTATACAATTGATTTACATCACTCGCGCAACTTTTATAGATAAAACACTTATAAAAACAAAAAATATCACAATTTACTAAAAGCGAGCCCCCGCCGTAAAAAAATTTAAGAGTAAATACACAAACAACATAAATGAGCTCGGTAGCTCTAATATTACCTTAACAAAGTATGTTATCGGTTCTTAAGCAAGTCCAGCTGGATGTAACGACCCTATGAATTACGAAAGTTGTGGATCAAATATAAGTAAATTAATTTCATTTCTTGACAATGAACTCTTGAATCTATACAAAGTATGCCTAGCACCAACTTATAATAATTGCATTCAACTATTCATACATAACATATTATTAAAAAAATATTTATTCGAAGTTTATAGATTACAATCACATTAATCATTTTTCACAAAAAAATGTTTAGAAATATTGACATTAGGAGCAAAAAAATCGTTATACGTTAGACGTTTAGAAATACTTGTACAATTATTTGAATATTCAGTGAGAAAAACTTTATGTATATTATGCACGGTTCGGTTAACTGCGGAATCTAAAGTTAAAAACCAAAACCGAACCGTGATAATCGGGTTTTTTCGGTTTTGGGTTTTTTCGATTCGCTTTGAGCGGTTCGACGGTTTCTCGGATTTTTTGAACACCCCTAGCGATAAGAGCTTAGCGAAAGTGCCTAGAGGTCTTGGGTTCGAACCCTGGGAGAAAATTAATCCCCCATTGGCCACGCAGGTTCACTTGCGCCGCAATGTCGAGTCGAAAACCCAAATATACCAAAAAAGAAAAATTCAAAGGGATTGATCGGCTCGCAATATCGAGTCGAAAACCTAAATATACAAAAAAGAAAAGCTAAAAATATTAAAAGGCCAAGTACTTGTAGGAATTTGATGTGCATTGGTCGTCGTTGATTGTAAATATTAGAATGAGAATAATTAGTAGTAATATTCATTATCTCAATACTCACAATCAACAACTACAATAGCACATCAACATACCACATATCAACCTGGACAGAACATGTACACCACAATATATAACTTAGTAATAAATCTTTTTCTAGACCGATGTGGGACTGAAGACTATATAAGAAAAAAAAGCACTACTACTATAAAAGAGCATCATACATCATTGTTGTCGTAATCAAATAACCTTTGTTTTCTTTTTTTTGAACGGCAAAGATGGAATATATATAAAAAAGAGTCTAGCAAGACGCTAGAAACTTAAAGTACAATAGAGTCAACAAAAAGAATTACATAACATCAAAAAATGGTAAAATCCCGAGACTTTAACTGCGAGGGAATCAAAAGGGATGAAAAAACTTTTGACACGAAGGCCGACGGATCGGTTTTCACTTCGGCAAAAGAAAAACCCCCCATCCCGGAGGCCGAGCCACCGGTTTTCACTTCGGGATGGATTTTGATGAAACCCCAAACAAGTCCCGAGAGAAGGATGAAAAGAAGAACCATCCTCAAAACCGACGAAGATGCCAAACGAAAAAACCTTGGCGTACAGGTACGCCAACCCAGCGAACTTGAACGCCAGCTTCAGGAAAAAACCAAAAGCAGCTCTAACCATTGCCATTACGCGTGATCGAAAGGGGATACATAAGCCAGTCATTCCAAGATAACTTCATATGGTCCCTATTGTGAAGCCACGAAAATGAAGAGAAACGAACATTATCGAATAGATCACTTTTCCTCAACGGTTGAGAGTTAAACGTGACGCTATTTCGGTATCTCCAAAGCCACCAAAGAACCGAAGTAGTAATAACATAGAACCTGTGTTTTTTCTCTTTAGAAGCATGCCAAGAGATGATCCAATCATTGAAAGAATCCCAAGAAGAAGCTTGAAAAAGAGGAATATCACACCATCTAAAAACGAGCTTCCACATATCGGTAGCAATGTCGCATTCGAAGAAAACATGATTAGCAGATTCAACATTGGCATTGCAAGAAGGACAAGAGATGGCCGGAATATCCATACCACGCGAAGAGAGATTCAATCTATGAGGGAGTCGGTCCAAGGAAAGCCTCCACATAAACACATTGACCTTCCGGGGGATAGATTTATCCCAAGTAGTAGCATGAGCAAGAGTGGGAAGGATATTTTGGTCAATCCTATAACGAGCATCCTTAACGGTAAAAGTACCATTAGGACCAAGACTCCAAGTACAAGTATCTTCATTGACATCAATATTTAGTTGACCGATCTCGTCAACTCATCAAAGATTACAATATCTTTGCAATTTTTCTGCCATATACCCCAAAAATCTGAACTTGATGCTATATATTTATCGTTTGTCAATGTATACAATATCTCTGAATGTTATAAACACGATCACTTATCAGGAGATCCCTTTGTTTTCTAGTACATGTGACTTCCGCAATGTATTCCTGGATCAAATGAAAAATTATAAACCTTAGATGATACACATAACAACATAAAAAGTTAAGGTTAATAAATTGGTGTAGACTTATTAATTTTAGATGTTCTCTAAAGTTTTACCAATAAAACATATATACTTGCCAAAGAAGATTATATATTAATCTGCTAAAGTAGTAACAAAAGTATATTGCTTCTATCTAAAGTAGATTATTAATGTTGATTGTTAAAGATAGAGAAAATTTTAATATAATTAAGTGCTCTGTTTACATGTAACAAGGTCTCGATAGTATTTAATGATAGGAAATTTACATGCAGTACAATTTTTGAGCATAGACGATTGAGTGTGGTCGTTTTTCATCTTGCAACCTGTTAGTAGTTTAAACTATTGATATTGGAAAAAAAAATTATTCACACTTAACATATTATATAAGTCCAAAATATTGGTATTGATTGCATAAATATTATTTATGCATAAAACACAAATATATGTTTTGGTTCATGCAATAATATACTACAAATAATTGAAAAATAGAGTAAATCGTCTTTTAATTGATAAAAGTGTGTAAATGTGTATTATAAATTAAACCAAAATGTGTGTAGGATTGACCAAAAGAGTCGATTGTTTTAAAAAAAATCGAGTGAAGTTAAATAACTAACACTAATAAAGGGTTCTTTTTGTTGACTTTATTGTACTTTAAGTTTCTAGCGTCTTGCTAGACTCTTTTTTATATTTATTCCATCTTTGCCGTTCAAAAAAAAATAAAGGGTTCCTTGATGATAACATAAAAAGAAAAGAATACCTCTCAAGTTGCTTCATAAGTAGATGCGGCACTTTCGTTGTGGATTGGGACTCCCTTTGTAGTTGAAAATACAAAGAACTAACAAGCCCGAAAGAGGCGAATAATGGAACTGTTGCAGTTTAAATGAGATGTGAAATGATCATGCAAATATGCAAAATACAAAGACAGCATACCTAGCTTCAAAGAAAATCATCATCTTCTTTATTCCATTTGTACATTATCGCCCTTACTGTACAAAGCAATAAATCTTCAAAAATTACACAAACCAAATATCATATTTAACACGAAAACTATATCAAGCGAAGTAGGAAGAATGATAAATCAAGGGGATAGAAGTAAATCTAGCGATGTTACATACCACTATGCATAACGCCGCCATCATTAAGTGGCCATCAACCCAACCTAAAAGAAAGTAAACCACAAGTATAAAAAATAAAGATAGAAACCCCTTTAAAGAAAATCGCCTAGTTAAATTTTGAAGTGAAAAGATTATGTTTAAAGAACTTGTAAGAAGATGTTACCATGTTGAAGAGGAAGAACAAGGTGAGAGAAAACGCATGGGAGTTTTGGTGAAAAGTGGGAAGAAATTATGGGTTGATGGTTGAAATTTGTGGACTACATACATGATCCTTTTTTACGGGTAAAATTTCAATGTCTCTAACAGTTACTCACTATTACAAGCTGATGTGTCAAAATATGGAGTAAGAGGTTCCTTTTTATAATATAGGTAGATATTTTAGTAGGCTTTACCAATGCTTTAGAAAAAAATTAATTAAGACAACCCTTAAGACCTTAGATGCATTAAGGGACATCAACTAGGACTCCTGTACTTAGGAAAGAATAAGTACCTCAGAATCATGATTAGTACATAAAACATAAATTAATTATATCTTGACAAACTTTATTCAAAGGAAAATAGTATTTGAAACAATTTATAATGCATATTAGTTACAGCCTGTGAGTTTTAACTTTTAAATATCAACGAGATACTTTTGTTCAAATTAGAAAAGAATAGATACTTCAAAATCGTGATAAGAAAACGGCAATAAAATAAAATGCCTTTCAAAAACTTCGAATAAATGAAAGCATGTGGCGGGAACTTCATTTGCAATTTAAAAAACATTTCCTATGTGACTGAACTTTGTTTTATCTTTTTTCACATCAACGTTCAATTCACGTTATATAGTTTGTTCTAAGAGCTTTGGTTTCATATCCCTAGCAAGCTTGAAGTATTATATCTTGATTATAACATGAACATGGTAAGTCTTTGTGTTCTTATTTTAACGTTTACCATACGATAACTTACAAATAGGATGCAATCAGAACACCGAAAGGTTCTTTCCTACAGCCAAGCCTATCCAGACACCACCGGCCTTTGGCTCCATCTGTACATGGAATTAAGTTTAATCGTTACAAAAAGTATGAGACACGAGCTTACAGGCCAACATGTCCGGGACCAAGCCCCGGCGTTGGCCACCAAAATCCTCCTGGATCATGCTAAATGACTCCATTCATTGGGACAAGGCGGATGTGTCCATGATAATATATACAAGGCTTGGTGGTATCATTTGATTAGCTTCTTTTGATAAACTTTTTTGTCTAAGTCACATTAGATATCTAGTGTAATAGAAGTGCTCGTAATCAATTTCTTCTCTTGCTGCTGATTAAGTTTGAGGGTTTTCCCTGTAATGAAGAAGCTTCAAAAATGCCTTTTGGAGATTTTTTTCCTCTGTAATTTTGGATGATTTGGTTCAAGTTTGAAGCATGTAATTTTACAATTTGTTTTTTAGCTCAAGAGTGGAAGTTTTGTTTTTGAACAAAAGTTACAAAGATATATACAGTATTTGTTTGTAAAACATGACACCAGCATTGTTTTCGTGGTTATCTGTATACAATGATCTTTTATTGACACATGCGTAAAATAACTCAAGAATGGGTATGTCAGTATAGGTGAATTTTAGAGTGGATTAATTCACTCTAAAATTCTTAGTCATTTTTACTAAGAATCCACGATAGGTGTGAATTTGGTGGAACACTTGGATCCCCGGGTGCTATTTGGACACAGCTACAAGTTAGTTTCCACCCCACAAGGAACACCTTATGACATTTGATCTCTTTTGAAAATTTTCTAAAAATTTTTTATTAAGTTAATCAATCTGATAATAAAAGTTTGATTGGTTTATTCAATCACCGAATAAAAGTGACAGACAGAATTATTACTAAAAATATTAAGAAAATAAAACCTTAAATAAAGTAAAAGTTAAAAGCTTAAATCATAATTTAACTCGCTGACAATAGAATATCGAAGTGAGATATCATTATATCGATGGTGGCACATAATGGTTTGGCTCCGTGGGCATTTTGGGTTATCAAAGAACGTTGAGTTATTATCAAGAATCTTTTTGTTGGTCATCAATAGTGCAATATCATCAAGGTCATGAGTGTGTATGAACCAAGTGATCCGATTTGCACCTTTCTAAATTTTATTAAAACATTTTTATTTTTATCTTAAGTGACAGTACAAAATCCACATTATGTTTTATTTGCTTGTACTGCGAAGTGTTCTCACTTCAAATTATCGATATGCATAATAATTTATTCTGCATGTCGACAAGTTATCTTGAATTTTTTGTATCAAGTAGACCTACTATTATTTCTGGACAATGCCAAAAACACAACCATGTTATCCACGAATATGAAAACAATCATTTTTAGCAAGGTTTTCAAGATCGGGATCCTACCCAGGATCGTTTTCGTCTTTGCAAGATCGAGATCGTAAAGTCGGATCAGGATCGTAAGATCCTACTATAATGTCATTGTCTTAATAGTCTTTGTAATATTATATTAATCTACAAATTATCATATATCATAAACACAAAATTATATGAATGTTTAATAGAAATGTTGTCCTAAATTATAATTATGAAATTTTAAGAAGATTAACATGTTGTTTTTTAAATTCTATGAAACACAACCCATAAATTTGTAGGTTTTTAGTTTGTGGTTTGAGAAAAGTAAGATCGGATCGGAGTAGATCTTAAGATCCTATGGTCAAGATCGGGATCCTATAAGATCCTAAGCATGCAAAGATCCTACGTAGGATCTGGATCGTTTTTGCTTTGCAGTATCGTAAAATCGTAAGATCCTAAGATCAAGATCGGGATCTTAACAACCATGGTTTTTAGGTTTGTAGACCTCGATGTGTAAAATGTGTACCCCACGTAGGTTAGATGTACTTGTAGTCGTTTAATCATAGATTGCTTATTTTTATGTAAATATCTATCTTATATTAAATTTTGACAAGCGTGTTGTGTGACAAGACTTTGAGCCTGACTGGGGGGTAACATGCGGAAGGTGTTCGGTGTACCATACACGTTATTAAAATAGCTTTTACATATATGTATAAGAACTATGATAAAAGATCACAGATAATGAAATGTTAGAGCATCCACAATGTAAAAAGTCTTTAATGATCTTTTGCATTGAATGCATTTAATGCACATCATATTAATATCTAAAGACTTTGAGGAAAAACTTTTAGTTTAGCAAGTCTTCTTAAAATCTTTTTTTAATAAAGCCATTTACAACAATGTCAAAAAAAAAATAACCTTTTGGCAAAAGAATTTTTTTGAAAGAGCGAAAAACTATTAGTGTTTTATGCATTGTGGATGCTCTTATACCATGTTGTAGTCGTATTGTTTAAATATGCTAATTGCGTATCAACGAGGTTTGATCATCCATGCATTGCAGTAGACGAATCGATATCATGTCCAAAGTTTCAAACTATATATATTTAAACGTAAAACAGAAGTTTATGTAAATTTAAAGGTGAAAGCGTGTAAATATGAAATTAAAGAATATTTTTTGATGTATATTATATGTAAGAAATATACATAGAATTGTCCTCCACCGATAAAAAACGAAGTTATGTTTTTAACCAACAAAGAACCCGCGCGTTGCGGCGAGCTAATTTTTTCCCGAATAATTTTTTTTACGTTTCGGGGGGTTTTTTTTTTGGCGATTATACGTTTATGGCGGGGCTAATTTTTTAATATTTTCTTTTTTTATATTCGGATATTAATCGACGAAAAAAAAATTTGCGTTGGGAACTGGGCTAATTTTTTTTTCCCGAATATTTTTCTTTTTTTGGACGATTTTTGTAAATTTTTTTACGGGGAATTTTTGTGTAAGAAAATCGTAAATAGTAAAGTTAGGGCCGTTTTCTAATTTAATTTATTTTTTTTACTTTGGGCCAGATATTAGGCTATTTTTTTGGTTTTTTTTTTGGCTTTTTTTTTCCCGGATATTTGCTTTTTTTGTACGAGTCGGATTTTTTTTTTGCGTTGGGACGGTGTTAATTTTTCCCAATATTGTTCTTTTTTGGGACGCGTTCGATTCTTTTTTGTGGACCGATGAATGTAAAAAAAGTTGTGAACACTAAAACTTGACTTGTTTTATTTGTTAATTTTTACGGGATTTTTTATGTGTAAGAAAAAATCGTAAATAGTTAGAAAGTTGAAGGACCGTTTTGTATTTTTTTTATACTTTGGCCACATATTATGCGAATTTTTAGGCTTGTTTGTCGACAAATAGTGTGTAATTAGTAATAATTTTTTTTTATATGGCTTATTGTTTAGCCTCAAAGTTTAAAGTGTTAGTTTTTTTTTGTATATTAGGATTTTTTTTAATATAATGAGTTGTACGTTTTGTGACCATATCGATTATCTTTAAAGTATTAGTTATCCGAAGATTTTCCGGCGGGTATTTTTTTTATCTGAATAAATCAAAACTATTGTAATATTTTTTTTTCCATTCCTACTTTGTGCATACAAATTTTAAAAAAAAAAAAAAAAAAACCGGGCTGGCCTAAAACGGGAGCCCGTTACTGTAGCACGGGCCCACTGTCAAAACGACAGTGTATTAGTCACTGAAATGGTAATGACAAGCAAAGACCCGCGCTGTTTGCGGCGGGCCCCCCCCCTAATATTTTTACGTTCGGGTGGTTTTTTTGGCTATGCGTTTATGCACGTGGCTAATTTTTAATAATTTTCTTTTTTTGTATGATTCAGGGAACAAAACTTTGCGTTGGGACGAGGCTAATTTAATTTTTCCCGAATATTTTTCTTTTTTGGGACGGTATTGTGTAAATTTCTTTAACGGAAATTTTTGTAGTAAGAATATCGTAAGATAGTTAAAAGTGAATTCCCGAATATTTTCTTTTTTGGGACGGTGTTCGATATATCTTTTTTATGTTCCGATAATGTAAAAAAGTTGTGAACAATAAAAACTTGCGACGTGATTTTTTTGTTTATTTTCTACGGAATTTTTTTCTAAAAAACGTAAAATTAAAAGTTGAGGAACCGTTTTTTTTTTTACTTTGGCCATATTTTGGTGCCTAATTAGTTTGTCGACAATGTGTAATATTAGTAATAGATTTTTTTTATATGGCTTATGTGTTGGTCCTCAAGTTTAAAGTGTTTTTTTTTTTGCTATATGGTTTTTTTAATATAATGGGTTAACGTTTTGTGACCATTAATCGGTTATTTTAAAGTATTAGGTATCGAAGATAAATTCCGCGGGTATTTTTTTTATCTAAATAAATCAGAAATTTTGGTAATATTTTTTTTAATTCCTACAATTGTGTACTAAATATTTATAAAAATATTTTTACAAATTAAAAAAAAAAAAAAAAAAAAAAACCAAAAACGGGCTGGCCTAAAATGGGGAGCCCGTTACTGTAGCAATAGTCAAAACGGCACCGTTTTCTTCAGTGAATGTGTATATTTATATATAATAGAGAATAATAAGGGAATGACAAGAAACAAATATGAGGTTTTGGGCACATGCTAGGATGTATTGGATGAACACGTACTTTCTTTTTAGATCAAAAAACACAATTCTCTATTCTCTAATACATACAATTAGCAGGCGCCGTTAAGTGCACCGTTAGGCAAAAGGACAAAAAAAAACCATGAACACTACAGTGACGGAGCTAGGATTTAGTTTTCGGGTAGGCCGAAAAAAGATAAGCATTGTTAAATATAAGACGAAAAACTTAAACTATATTGAAAGCCATGAAAATTACAGTGAATTTTATTCATGAAAGATTGTTACCTCAGATATTAAACTATAAACACAAACAAATATGTTACTATATGCACAAATAAGAATTCAATATATATTTTTGACCACATTATTTGTTCGGAGAATTTATTAATCCATATATAAGAAACATCTCAAGTCAAAAAGCATAACAAACCAAAAGGTTATTAATAGCATTGTAAAACCCTACAAAAAGCAGGAACACCCGGGCAAAATTAAATGCCTCAACCCGCCTGATCCGACCCAGTTTATTAAATGTATCCCGGTTTTATAATTCTCTCTCTCTCTCTCTCTCTCTCTCTAAAATTGAAACATGCAATTAGCCGGCGCTTTAAGCAATTGTTTGCTTTTGTTGGTTTTGAAATCATCAGCCGATTTATGCAAGTGTTTGCTTTTGTGGGTTTTGAAACCCTTTCTTACTACAATAAGAGATGAGACAAGGGGGTTTCTTTGTTGATGGTGGTTTTGGTGTTTGGTGACTATTTTTGATGTTTCTAAAGAAGGCATATATCTTTCTTTGTGATGAAATTGGTTTTCAAATTGAGTTTCCTTGAATTGGGTTTTAATTTCGTTGTTAGAAAGGGTTGGTTAACTTTGTTTGTAAAAATGGTTATGGGTTGTGTTGATGATTCTTAGGATTAATTGATGATTTTTTGTTGTTTTTTTGTTTCAAATAGGATATCGCGCAAGAGGGAAGAAGAGTAGTCATGGTACCAGGAAGCCGTATTCGAGGTACTTCACTTCACTTATTGGATTGCTTATTTTTTATGCTAATGACGATTGCTTAATTATAAGCTTAAATAATGTCTATATTTGCTTATTTTTTATGCTAACGATGGTTGCTTAATTTTTTTATTCTAACGACGGTTGAAATATCTATAATAGGTTTATGATGAAGGGCGCTGAACAACTCAGTGACAAAATGCCTAATGGAGAAACATACGAAGGTACAAGTGTTTCTTTTTATGCTTGAACTGCGTTTATCATGATTGGGTAATAAGTTATTTTGTTAGGAAATGGCTTGGATTTAATAAATTATATTCCGTTATTGTCTCCTTCAGTCGTTTGTTTTTTCCTCATGTTTCACTGGGTTATGTGTTGCTCGATCCGTTGGTTAGTTGTTTAGAAGTTTTATTTGATTGTAGTTGCACTGCAAATGGTTAAAAAGACGAGGTCGATATGAATAATTACTTATGGGGGCTGTTTGGTATTGCTAATTTTGCCATATACAATCTGCAAAAGATTCGGCCACAGAAAAGTCTCAAAATGTGAAAACCGAGGTTTTTCTTTTAAACTTTCTATATGGTGCAACCTAGATAGCATGAAGTTCGTAAACCACCAGCTTTTGTTTCCTAATATTGAAGTTTGTAATACAGTAGCAGTCGTTGCTTTTGTTAAAGTTATTTATACTATAGATATTTATTGAACTCATCACAGCTTCATTTTTACCATGTACATCATATTAAGCATTGTAAATTAGTTATGGTTACCAAACTCACCGTTTCTTGGCAACACCAATGGAGCTATGGATGATATGTTTTGTGCAGCCCCATGACCACCACACGTCAATCCTTCATTGAAGGTCCACTAATAGTTTTTTGTGTGGCTGAACGGATATGAACAAAACAATATGATCTGAAAACAAAAGGTAAATAATACAAAAAAGACGAAAAGAGACCTGTGGTAGCATGAATAGTTGTCATAAAACTTTCATTTTTATGTTCATATGGGGAGCTGAAATCAACAGCCTAGCTGTTGTCTCACGGCGACATAACACGAATTAGATTAACTTGATGGGCCATAATAAACAAATCAAGGTATGTATCATTTAGCAAGTTTCCTGTTTTGTTACTGAGTGAGAAACGTGTTGTGATATATTTGCTCATTGATAATTAAGAATTGACAATATGTGTATATGCAGGATATGTACCATGAATATTTGATCAAACGAAGTTTAAGGGGGTGTTTGGGAGACACTTGTTGCTATGGAGCTGTGAATCATAGCGACTTAGGGGCTGAAAAGGGACTTGAAAGGAAGATGCTTAGGTGCTGACATGGGGATGAAAGGAAGGGGATTTGGTGTGAAATTGCGGCTAAAAATGGTGTGTTTGGCCGCTAAAATAAGGGGTGAAATGTGTGTGTTGATAGGGTATATGACACCTGCACACACCTTTGTACAGACCTCTGTACAGTATATAGCTCCTGCACATACCACTTGAACAAACAAATAATACAAACAAGGCTTACAGAAAGTAAATGCGGAATATAATATTCACAAGATATAACGTGGTATCCACGACTAGGATAGTCGTGGCAGTCCACGGGATCAAACCAGATAGAGATATTATTAAGCTCTGGGCTAAACTGCTCAAGCTCGTGCCAAACTGCATGATCGTGCTAAAATTGCACGATCCGTGCTAAACTGCATGACCCGTGTTAAACTACACGACCCAGTGCTACGCCTTGTGTTAAACTACACGGGGTACAATACACATACACCTAAATCCCTAGATATAAGTTTACAATTACAATGAGGGGGTATTTATAAGTGTGAGACCTACCTTCAGTTTACATATTCTACCGATGTAGGATTAGGTTTGCACCCAACAATCCTCCCCTCAAACCTAGTACTACAATAAGCCTCCCCTCCAACGATACATGACGCAACATGTTCTAGAGTCGCTGGACCACCTGTCCCACTCTATCTGAACGGCGTGATCTGTTCTACCTGAGCTATCGTTGAATCTGGATTAACTTGGGGTTGCGCCACCTGTGCCGCACACATCGGGGCCTATATCAGTCTTCACAACTCAACAATCTCCCACTTGGAGGCTGATCACTTCACTGCTCTCTGTCTCAAGTAATCTCTGTAAACTTCGAACCATCTTCCCTTTAACAATGCTACCGCTCTAACCTTTCTGTATCGCCCAACATACAAAACACGATGCACTAACCAAATGCAGGGCTAGGAGACTTTCGATACAAGGTATCCTGAACTAACATCATTAAACTGGGAATAACCTTCCCTTAAACAATTCTACTGCTCTAACCTTTCT
The DNA here is from genome assembly GCA_026074375.1 of Tanacetum coccineum. NCBI lineage: Eukaryota > Viridiplantae > Streptophyta > Magnoliopsida > Asterales > Asteraceae > Tanacetum > Tanacetum coccineum. The sequence goes on along the minus strand of BQNB010000381.1, from coordinate 22,520 downwards.
TTACCGTCGAACATAAGGAACACACTGCACTAACCAAACACAGGGCTAAGAGACTTTCAATACAAGGTATCCTAAACTAAGATCATTAAACTGGGAATAACCTCTCTCTGGTAAGACGTCATCCTCCGTTATTAATTCACTCGAGAGGCCAGTTGAAGCTGCGTAGAAATTCAACTTCTCTTTCATCACCAAGCCGGTGAACATCTCTGCAAGGCTCTTCGTTCCAAGAATCTTCAACAAAGATAAGGAACCTTCACTTATCAATATCCGAACAAACTTTGCCTAACTGCAAACCTTTATATTCTTCATAAGATGAATCAAACTCTTAGTTATCTGTCACAGAATTAAACACTTTGTGCTTGAGCTCAGCCTAACTTTTTAATAGAAATTTTCAACCATATCAACTCCCTGCTCGCTTATGCAACTGCCATAAACTAGACTTCTATAGTTAACACAATGATACTCTTCTGTAGTCTAGACTCCCACTCGACTGTTGTTACACCAACTGTAAGCATATAACCAAGCACCTACTTCTCAGAGCATCTATCCTTTATCTCGAACACTAAGGGCAACTACCACTTAGGCTTGTTGAATTCTTCCATGTCGGAGCCTGCGAACAACATGTCATCAACCTATAACAGTAATATAATAGAGGACGAACCAGCCTTTTTTAAGTAGCAACAATGGTCCATAGCACATCTCTTGTACCCTGCCCTCTGTATAAAACTGCCAAATTTTAAGTACCGTAGCCTCTGTGCTTGAATCAGTCCGTATAGAATTTTGTTCAATTTGCACTTTAGGTTTTCTTTCTGCCAAGCTAGCTGAAAACCCTCGCTTTAGTGTTGTGTAGATGTATCATTCAAGGCTCCCACATAAGAAATCTCATGCCGCTAAAATACTCAAGACTAACCTGATTATAGTCATCTTCACAACTGGAGAGAAGATCTCATTGTAGTCTACCTCTCGTTTCTATTGGAATCCCTTAACCACCAATCTAGCCTTGAACCTTTTCCTGTCATTCTGCTCTTCTTTATCCTTGAACATCCACAATCTTTGTGATGCCTTCTTTCCTGCTGATATTCTGACTAAGGAATACGTCTGGTTCTTTTCAAGTGAAACCATCTCTTCAATAATATACTTCTTCCACTGTATGGATTATTTGTTACTCAAGGCTTCTGAATAAGACTCTGGTTCACCGTTCTCTGTCAGTAGAAAATAGTTTACTGATGGAGAGTACCTTACCGGAGCCTTGGACTCTCTAGGGGATCTTCGTACCTATGGAGTCTCAGAGCCTCCCTCCTTGGAGAATGCTCCATCTTCAGAGTCCCTTCCACTATCTTTGAAGCTCCCATTATTTTTGGACCCCTCACTTGTATTTGAGCTCCCACCTAGGCTCTAAGTGATTTCTAAACTCAACCCATGCTCTACAACTATGTTATCATTCTCTGCAAGGTTCCCTAGAATGTCTACTAACACCACTTGACTCTTCTGTATTGGCTTCGTTAAACTACTTGAATTTGTCACAAACCTGGCTCCATAAATCGAGTCCACAAATGTGATATCTCTGCTTCGGATAAACTGGTGACTCTTCGTATACCGAAAGCTGTATCGCACTTCATCTGAGCCGCTGCCTATGAATGTACATTTCATGGCTTCTCCGCAAACATATTTCACCTTAATAAATAAGTCACAACCAAATACCTTCAAGTGTGTGAGACTTGTATCCTTCCCTCGCCATTCCTCCTCTGGAATATGCAACCCTATCGGAATGTAGGGTATGTGGTAGATTACGTAGGCCGTACTAACTGAATCTGCCCATAACATCTTCGGAACCTCTACACGAAGCCTCGTGCTCTCTACTCTGAATGTTTGGCTTAATCTTTCAGCAACACCAAACTGTAGAGGTGTTTCCGGGACCATTTTCAGCATCACAATCCCTTTCTTGACACAAAACTTAATCGGTCAGCTACTATACTCTCCACCATTATCAAACTTCAAACACTTCACCTGAAGGTTTGCATTATACCTACCGCAACTCCTGCTGCAGTCTTTGATAACAATATTATAGTAGCAGGATCCTTGGATCGATGTAATAAATGTAGGGCCATAGCCTTCTGTATGAACTTGCTCTAACCTCTCCAGTTTCCTTGTCTTTACTGACATTATGAAGGAAAGATTCTTCTGCTTCCTCAAACCACCTGGCTTACAGAAGTAGATATCTACCTTTCGTACATCTGGAACGTTGCCTTTGGAAGCTAACATCTTCATACCAATCCTGCTCATATCACCAAGTCTCTGGTGCTACAGAGCTGCACTGCCACTACAATCAATAATTGCGCCAATCCCCTCAGGGTGTACCTCAACCATATACAGGCTTCCACGTTTGTTTCCACGAACTACCACCAAACTACCTTTAGTAACCTTCTATTGTTGTTCTCTGAAGCCTACGTGGTAACCTTCCTCATCAAGATGCCTAACTGAGATTAACCTTCTCTTTAGGCATGGAATGTACCTAACATCCTTCAGAGTCTAACTTGTACCAAAAGAAGTTTTGAGGACAACATCCCCAACGCCTGCAATGTCTAGAGTCTTGTCATCTGCTAAACGAACCTTACCCGAGCGTAGCTTGAACCTTTCTAACTCTTCTTTGCAATAGGTAGCATGGAACGATGCACCAGAATCCATAATACGATCCTCAACCGTATTCTTAACGCAACATATCAATGCGTCATCAGAATCTCTAGCTGCCTGGTTAACCTCCTTATCCCTGGAGGCTACAAGCTTCGAACACTAATTCTGAAAGTGGCCCTTCTGGTTGCAATTCCAACACGTGATATTCTGCATGTACTTTATCTCTCCTATCTTCCATGATTTTGACTTGTTTCTGTTTTGCTTCCTGCCTTCTGTCGTACCCTCTGGCCCTTGTATCTGTGTCCTCTGCACTGAACAAATAATTTGTATATTCTCTGGATGTCTGCTGACGGATATCTTATACAAAGAATTAAATCTCAAATCCATTTGAACGTTAGCTTAGTAGTTCTACACGAACCACTAACTGTTGTAATAGTGCTTGACCAACTCTAGGGCTACAAAGATAATAATAACAAAGCCTTCATACCTATAGGTTTGGCTTCTTCCAAAGGCTCCTAAAGCTTCTTCTGATATAGAGAGTCTTCGATCTACATCTTACAGAAACCGAAATCATAACTATCATACTGTCAATCTTTAACTTACCGTCTGCTGCCTTTGTTTATCGTAACTTGGCTCTTGATACCACTTTGTTAGGGTATATCACACCTGCACACACCTCTGTACAGACCTCTGTACAGTATATAGCTCCTGCACATACCGCTCGAATAAACAAAGAATACAAACAAGGCTTACGGAAAGTAAATGCGGAATATATATAACATGGTATCCACAAATAGGATAGTCGTGGCAGTCTACGGGATCAAACCAGAGAGAGATATTATTAAGCTCTGAGCAAAACTGCTCATGCTCGTGCCAAACTACATGATCATGCTAAAACTGCATAATCCGTGCTAAACTGCACGACCTATGCTAAACTGCATGACCCAGTGCTACGCCCCATGCTAAACCGCACGGGGTATAATACACACACACACCCAGATCCCTAGATACAAGTTTACAATTACAATGAGGGGGTATTTATAAGTGTGAGACCTATCTTCAGTTTACATATTCTACCGATGTGGGATTGGGTTTGCACCCAACAATCCTCCCCTCAAAACCAGTACTATAATAAGCCTTCCCTTCAACGATACATGACGCAACATGTTCTAGAGTCGCTGGACCACCTGTTCCAATCTATCTGGACGGCGTGATCTGCTCTACCTGAGCTATCGTTGAATCTGGATTAACTTGGGGTTGCGCCACCTGCGCCGCACACATCGGGGCCTATATCAGTCTTCACAACTCAACATGTGTTCGGTTGCTGAAATGGAGGCTGTTGTGGGTGGGTTTAGTCGCTATGATGGGACCTGCAACGGGTGGGTTTAGGGGTGCTTAAATGGGGTTGAAATTGGCGTGATTATGTGCTAAAATAAGGGCTGACATGAGGGGGGTTTGGTGTTGAAACTGCGGCTAAAAGGGATGATGATGTACTGCCCGCTGAACACGAATCTCAAGTACCTCCCTTCACAAATGTGATGTTATCTGTCATGATATCGAGTTATCAATAAATATAGCTAGAGATGTTGGTATTAGAATGTGCGTTTGCTACTGTTTATTTGCTTACTGCGATTTCAAGTCATTGGGATCATTATTTGTTTTGGGAAAATAAGATGGTCAAAGGATGTGAACCATGAATTTAGATTACCAATATGCGTGTTTAAATAACTTCATGAGGATGTTTATGGTTCAGTAATATTCGAGAACAGTTCTGGAATATTACTTAGTAGGGAACAGGACCAGAAAGTCAAAAGTATAGGACATGAACGCTGGGTCGCTAACTCGAACATACCATGGTTGTTTAGGGCCAGTACTTGATCTCGCAATTACATATGATAACAGAATTGCAGCAAATCACTCAAATAAATTGCATGTATGAGTTGCAAATTCGAGTCGTGTTCTTTATAAATCATAACTGTATTACAATAGGAAAATCAAATATAGTCTATAAAAACTTTTTAAAGATTTGGTTGGTTGGGCCACGAGTCAAAATGGGCGATCTTGGTTTGGGTCATTTGGTTAAACAAGACAAACTGAACGAGAGTAACAATGGCCAAAAGAGGACAACTAGCTGCGTTTGTTGGTCGATAAAAAAAATCCATTTTCTCAACAAAATAAGTATGTCTAGGATGTTTAGGCAGCTTTTATGGCCCTATTTAGTTGACTTAGAGCGGGCTCGGGTCTAGATTGATTTTAGGGTAGTATTTTTTTCAAGAACGATGTCATCTCTATAGTTAACCTTTAGCATACTAAGTAAATGTAGAAATTTTGACTCGAACTAATAATGAATGGGTCGCTTTGAGTTATGATTTTTCTCTAAGGGTCATGCGATTTTATTTATTTTCAAGAACATAATGGCTAATGACAACCTCCACTTTTGAACTATGCATTGGAACCCATATCACAACTTTATTAGTATTTTGTTTTAAATGAAAACTTTATTATTAATATCAATATTATCTATTTATGCAATGGCTTGATTATGAAATTTTAAGCATCTACAAACACACCATAATTCTATAGTAGCCTGATACGGACTTACTTTATTACTGCAATGGCTGATCCAAACACTCCTCACTGATGTACTGACCTGACCCAAACACATCTTATACTTAATTCTATAGTAGGCTGATCTTAACACATTTAAATTCTACAAAAACCTGATATACATGTTAAGTGCGCCTAATACAGCTCACTTTGTAAGCCTTTAAAGAAACTTAATTTTATATAAAATAAAATGGCTCACTTTGTGAAACCGATGACATACTTGAAAGAAAATGGTAAGTTTTTTTATGTACTTCTGTACACTACAAATTAGATTTGGTTATCAAATGTTTAAAATAATCATGGTGTGGCTTTGATGTACATGTAAAACCACAAAGTTAAAAGACCATCATTATTAGTGTCTTAAATAAACTTCATGACCACTCAATAGGCTTTCTCTGATGTTGCATAAGTGTTGTTTTGAGCTGCACTTTGGGTTGAAAAAAAATTAGTCTCCTTTGATCGACTTGACTAGAATGTAAAGATGCCGAGAATAAGCCCTAAACAGCCATAAAAGCTGCTGCTATGCTCTATCAAATGACTGAGTTTTTGGTTACTATGTGCTGATTTGTGTTTTTCTATGGTCGTTTCTCGGTCTCATTTTAAGTGTTACCGTTGTCTAATAGTGCATACTTCATATTGTTATTATGCACTTACACGTTTCTTTTTCTTTTCTTTTTAGCTGAGTAAGTATGAAAGGTTTTATTTAAGAATTAAAAGAAACGAAAACAATCAAACAAAAAGCTTGAAATCAACTCTCAGTCCTTGGAGGCTGCTGTGTTTTTCTTTTTAACTTAGGAAAAAAAACTAAATTTTAGGCTTTTTTTCTCTAATTGGCTGTGTTGTAATGATTTGTTTTGGCCATAAGAGTTTTGTAGCTATTTCATGTAAGTATGTTAAAGTTCTTAGTTTATATTTGTTTAAATCATTAGCAGGTGTCTGTATTTATGCTCCAAGTTGATTGCTGAAAGATTACACTGCATGGAGATAAGCTCACTTCTAGGAAAAAGGGTCAATGATTTAACACAATGATCTAACATATAACACCCCGTGTTTTTAGGTCACTGTACGACGTCATCTAATCCACTATTTATTTTTAGTGTTGTACGCATTTGCTTTTAATTTTAAGTGTTAAGTTAAATCGCGTAAGCTAAAAATTATCATTCAACGTAAACGGGCATCAAACAATTAAATGTTTACGTCAAGCAAGTGTTAAGTAATTATTTGGAGGATAATTATTAACTTTGTACATTTTATTTTTATTGGTTAAGTAAAGTGTTTACGTTTCGCGGTAAAATACGTTTAGGCATTCACGGAACCACCAAAACTTATCTACGCTTCAACAAATACCCACAATTATACCCAATACTCAAAAATTACACAAATTCCTTATGCAGATGTATGTATGGCCGGATATATACATTAGAGAACCAAAGATATTTGTTTTTGACATTTTAAAACAACATGTGTTAATAAGATTTGCAAGCAAACTCTCTTACACAACACCAACTACTCTTACACAAGTTCTTACAATAAGCAAAGTTCCATACCATTCTTACACAAGCCCATCTCAATTTCCCTAATTCTATAGATCTTGTTCCTAGATATTTCTAGTATTTAAGTGATCATATTCCTAGACTTTGCTTCACTTCATTTCCTTAGCAAAAATTTCACACAATCTCTCTTGTGCTCTCCTCAAAACCCACGGCCAAACACCACCACCATAAATAATTCATACAAACTTTATTTACAACACATACAAGTGTTCCTAGAACATATCTAAGATATACCAAGAAGGTTTAAAGGCTTGGTTAGGCATTTAAAAGGGTTAAGCAAGGAAGGTTTCAATATTAGGGTTTACTTGGATTTAGGGTTTTCTTGGTATTGGAAGCTAGGGTTTGTTTGCTAAACAAGGGTTTAGTCATTGTTGTTCATCACCATACATCATACTAAGGTTACCTAAAAACCTTAATCTCTTTACATTTGTGATTTTATGCATATATGATGTCTATGTAGTTAATCACCATCTAAGGAACTTATTTACATGTAAAAATGGAATTTTTACTTATGATCATGGTATGGTATACTTTGTCATGTGCTATATTGTTGTTAAGAACATGTGATAATGGAAGTATATACATTATATAAGTGTGGTTATTGTATAAAAGCTTATATAAACTAGTTACCTAAAAAGTGTATTTATAAAAGTTCATGAACAAACAAGTATGTAGACTTATGGATCTTGTGATTCTTGGACAATATTTGGACAAATAATAGACTAAAGATCCTAAGTATGTAAGACATGTGATATTAAGTATTGTAATGGACTTGTAACAAGGTTGCTAAACTAGAAAACTACAAAAACAAGTTTAAACACACTTTTAACAAATATATAAAAAGGGGTTGTTTAAAATTTGAATACAAGGTATTTATTTTATATTTTTATAAAATACTACATGTCATGAGGATTCCAAAAAGGTAAGAAACTTGAAAAACCGAGCTATAACGAAGGAGATACGTAATTTACAAGGTTTAGTTATAAAAAGTGGTTTATAGAAGAAATTTTATAAAAACAATTTACAAACCACTTATGATATAAAAGTTTAGTTATTTTTCTCAGATAGTACATATTTTTAGGATTTCAAAACATTAAGAATCGTAATTTTTCGATTAATAACGAATGAGTTATGGATTTTTCACGTTTACGACAATAAATACTTTTATAAAAGTTTCAGTTCACATCAGATATATTTACTTTGAAAACATCATTAATTAGATAGAACTATTAATTATGAAGACGTGCTCGAAAGAATCACTAAAAACGGAGTTAAAACGAATAAAATACGACGTTTACGAGTTTACGACGACTAATTTTATAAAAGTATATGAACAGTAAAAAGTATTGTTCACCAGAGGACTTAAAATATGAAAATGTAATATTTTGATAACTCATCTTAATACGAAAGCGTGGACATAAGAAACGTAAGAAACGAACTTAAAACGATACGATTAGATGGTGATGTAGCTATATAGAATTGTATATGGTATTAGTTATTCAAAGTGCTTAGTACTTATACGACCTATATTTAATTAGGTTGCATTCGGTCATTATCGTGACGCATTTTCTGTGATACTTTGATAATCATTCACTCGAGGTGAGTTCATAGCCCCACGTTTTACATTTATAATGATTTACAAGTTTTAGGGTGAGAAACATATGCATGTTTTACAAATTGGACGCAAGTGTACATTTTAACATGATTACGTGTTTGCCTAAGTAGCGATAACCCGTCTGAGCCCATTATCATGAACTATCAATTACTGTTGTGAGCGTGAATGTTATAAATAGATCTATTGGGATTGACATCCCCGTTTGGTGATTAGCTATCAATGGACAAACGAACGTATACCATGTCGAACATAGGATGTTGCGGGGTAGAACATCATTACGGGAAATATTGGCAATTTATAATTGCAATTCATACAAGTCGAACTTCAGTGTCATGAGCTTAGGAAAACGTAGTTACATTTTATGCTAATCATAATTTATGATGATTATGCAACTCTGCATTACAAAGGAAAATCTTGAGGTCCTACATTATACATTTTACAAACCTATGAATTCACCAACATTATTGTTGACGTTTTAGACAAAGTTTTCACAGGAGAAAAATGAGGTGCAAGACCAGAGGATACAATGGTGGTCGTTATTTTGGAAGTCATATGCATAAAAGATTTGGTTGCATTACATTTTGAGAATACATCTATTATAAACTAAAATCTTTGTATTTTGAACAATGAACAAGTGAAGTTTTGGACTTATGTAACAACAATTTGTTAAATCAAATGTATCAATTTTAAACGACTTTTAAATGGTCGTTCTTATATATATATATATAATATATATATATAGTATATATATATATATATAATATTTATATAAATAATAATATATTATAAATACCTTGATCTAGTTGATCTATAGTACACCCTCAACACATATTTCCGTTGCGACCCAAAATGGGAGTTTACAGATGGGTATACAAGACCAAGGATATAGAGAACCAACACGATATTAGTTGTGCTGGACAATAACTTTTTATCAACACTTACATTTCAATAAATAAGGTATATTTATGGGACGATACAGACATTAAGTTGATTTGCATAGATGATTAGGACTAGAAGCATCAATGATTTGAATATACATGGTTAAAAATATATGTATAATACTATAAGAGTCTTATAATAATACTATATATAAGCTACTTTGTGTTTTCAAATAAGTCAAGTTCGATTCGGAGGATTCCACAGATCACACAACACACGGTATCCATCCATTTGAGGGTTTTGTCAACATAGGATCTCTGGGATTCGATGGACACCCTGCTTCCAGAGGAGACCATATGCATACATGGTGGCCGCTTTTCAGGCACCGCCATCATCGGATTATATGCCTAGCCTTGAGGAGCCAGAGCAGGCACCACTTTCACCAGAGTTTGTCCCTGAGCCGGTATATCCGGAGTTTATGCCACCGGAGGATGAGTTATTTCCCACTGAGGAGCAGCCACTGCCTACTGCTGTCTCACCTACTGCCAACTCACTAGGATACATTGCAGACTCCGATCCAGAGGAGGATGAGGAGGATCCTGAGGAGGACCCCACTGATTATCATGCTGATGGAGGAGACGATGACGATGGTGATGATGAGTCATTCAATGATGACGAGGATGATGATGATGTTGTTGAGGAGGACGAGGATAAGGAGGAGGAGGAGCACCTAACTTCGGCCGACTCTGTCCCACCACATGTACACTGTGTTACTGCTAGGATGTCGATCCGAGATGAGCCACTTACACCATTTTGGTCTGAGGCAGAGATTTCCAGACTTCTTGCCATACCATCACCTCTACCATCACCACTCTCCCCATGGTTATCACCACTACCTCAGATTCCCTCACCACCACAACTAGTATCACCACCACTGCCAGTATCACTACCTTTACCTATATTACCTCCACCACTACCTGCTAGTCCTACTTATCCATTGAGATTCAGAGCTGCTATGATCCGGCAGAGGGCCGAGTCACCATCCACTTCTCATTCATTACCACTACCACCACCTATCATACTCTCACATACCAGGGCATCTGTGGCCATGAAAAAAGCTGCTGCACCATCCACCTAAAATCAAGCATCTCCGAACAGAAGACACCACACATAGGGACACCACCACTTCTACCTATACCGTTACCCACACCATCACCACCTTTGCTTTTACCCTCTACCAACCGTAGAGCGGACAGGCTCGAGGTTTGTTTACCACCTCGAAAAAGGTTGTGTATTGCTCTAGGTCCGAGATATGAGGTCGGTGAGAGTTCATTTGCACCCACTGCTAGACCTACTGGAGGTTTTAGGGCGGATTATGGTTTTGTTGCCACTTTGAATGATGAGATCAGATGTGACCCTGAGAGATATGTTGGTTATGGGATTACAAACACTTGGGATGATATGGTTGAGGACATGCAGGGGACACCAGCTGTGACTGATGTAGCAGGACTAAGTCAGCGGATGACAAATTTTGTCACTACTGTTAGACAAGACTCCATAAAGATAAATGGGAGACTGATGATGCATATGATATAGGTCATTGATGACGGTTTGGCTCAACATGCTATTTAGAGATAGACGTGCTCATGATCGCACTACCTTACTCATGGAGAAAGAGGCTAGACTTTCTCATGAGGCCTGGGGACGGTCGATGGATGCTAGTGACACTGCCTGTTTAGAGGTGAGAGCACTGAGGACTACTATATTGGCACAACAGACGGAGATTACAGCCTTGCGAGCAGCATACCGCGCTTGACAGGCACAACTTGTGGAGACACTGAGACTGATGAGTACACTGCAGACACAGGTGATAGCACTACAGGGTCAGTAGGGACCCGTTGGAGGTCCAACACAGCCAGAGATACCGGAGGAGGCCAGTAGTAGCTCTTAGATTGGTTATGTTGTTGCTATGTTGTATTAGCCTACTAAGTATTATGGGTAACTCCCGGCTAGTAAGGCTTTAGGTTGTTTATATTTCTTTTTGTAACCTAAGGGTAGTGATCATTTTGTAACCGAATCAGGTCATGTATGTTTCTAGATTATATATGGAAGGGATGTATTATGTCATGTCTGTAATTGAATTTATTATGAATGAATGTCAATTTAGCTACACCATTGGTAATTTCAATTCAGTTGTGTATTTCACTATGTGATGTGATCTCACTTTATTTATTGTGTATATGTCATGTCATGGTTATGATTTTATGAAATCTAACGGGTATTATATTTTCTTGTGATTTGAAGAAAATGGCACCAAAAAGAACCACAAGAGCAACACCAACCACAAAAACAACCACCACCACATCGGTCACCAATGCCCAGCTCAAGGCATTGATCGACCAAGGCGTTGCTGCTGCATTAGCAGCACGTGATGCTGACAGAAGCATGAATGGCGATGACAGCCATAATTCGGGAACGGGTGTCAGAAGGACAGAACGCGTTGCTCGAGAGTGCACTTACCAAGACTTCATGAAGTGCCAACCCTTATTTTTCAAAGGCACTAAAGGAGTTGTTGAATTAACCTAGTGGTTTGAACAGATGGAAACTATGTTTCGCATAAGCAACTACACTGTGGAAAACCAAATCAAGTTTTCCACATGTACTCTTCTTAGAGTTGCTCTAACGTGGTGGAACTCACACGTTAGGACTGTTGGTCACAACGTTGCATATGCAATGACTTGGACTAACCTAAAAAAGAAGATGACAAAAAAGTACTGCCCGAGGGGTAAGATTAAGAAGCTCGAGGTCGAGTTGTGGAATTTGAAAGTAAAGGGTACCAATGTGATAGGCTACAATCAATGTTTCCAGGAACTGGCGTTGATGTGTGTCAGGATGTTTCCTGAAGAGTCTGATAAGATTGAGAGATATGTCGGTGGTTTGCCCGACATGATTCACGGAAGTGTTATGGCATCGAAGCCGAAAACCATGCAGGATGCTATTGAAATGGCTACTGAACTGATGGATAAGAAGATCATCACTCTTGCTGAAAGGCGGGCTGAGAACAAAAGGAAGTTCGATGACACTTCTAAGAACAATCAAAACCAACAACAACAACAAAACAACAGACATAACACTGTCAAGGCTTACACTGTAAGATCTGGTGAGAGGAAACCATACGGAGGATCTAAACCTTTGTGTCCCAAATGCAATTACCACCATGACAGTCCATGTGCTCCTAAATGCCACAAGTGCAACCGAGTTGGCCATCTAGCCCGTGATTGTAAAAGTCCTGCAAATACCAACACTACGAACAACCAAATAGACACTAAGGCATGTCAAAAACCTACTTGCTATGAGTGTAGAGTTCAGGGACATTTCAAGAGGGAGTGTCCAAAGCTGAAGAACAACAATAGAGGCAACCCAGCTGGAAGTGGAAATGCTCCAGCTAAAGTGTATGCGGTAGGCAATGTGGGGACAAACCCAGACTAAAACGTCGTCACAGGTACTTTCCTTCTAAACAACCGCTATGCTTCTATCTTGTTTGATACTGGTGCCGATAGGAGTTTTGTATCTACTGCATTTAGCTCCCAAATTGACATCACACCAACTGCCTTAGATCATTTTTACGATGTCAAACTAGCTGACGGGAGAATAATTGGGTTAAACACTATCATTCAGGGTTGTACATTAAATCTCTTAAACCATCCATTCATCATAGACTTAATACCCGTAGAACTCGATAGTTTCAACGTTATAATCAGCATGGACTGGTTAGCAAAGTACCATGCTATCATTGTTTGTACCTAGAAAATCGTTCGTATCCCCTGGGGAAATGAAATCACCCATTCAACATAGACTTAATGCCCATAGAACTTGGTAGTCTAGATGGTATGGATTGGTTGGCAAAGTGCCAAGCTGTCATCGTTTGTGCCGAGAAAATTATTCGTATTCCCTGGGGAAATGAAACGTTGATTGTTCGCGGTGACGGAAGTGACCGGGTAAACGAGACTCGTTTGAACATCATCTCGTGTACTAAAACGCAGAAGTACATGCTAAAGGATTTCCTATATTTTTGGCACATGTTACTACAAAGGAGACCGAAGACAAGTCAGAGAAGAAGCGACTTAAGGACGTACCGACCGTTTGAGATTTTCCTGAAGCATTTCCTGAGGACTTGTCGGGTCTTCCACCGACTTGACAAATGGAATTCCAAATCGATTTGATACCTGGTGTTGCACCTATAGCACGGGTACCTTATCGATTAGCTCTATCTGAAATGAAGGGATTGTCAGACCAACTCCAAGAATTTTCTGACAAGGGCTTCATAAGACTCAATTCCTCACCTTGGGGAGCTCCGGTCTTGTTTGTCAAGAAGAAGGATAGATCGTTTCGAATGTGCATCGACTACCGAGAGCTGAACAAGCTAACGGTGAAGAATCGTTATCCACTCCCAATGATCGACGATTTATTTGATCAACTATAAGGATCCATTGTTTATTCTAAGATAGACTTGTGATCAGGATATCACCAGCTTCGAGTATGTGAAGAAGATATTCTGAAGACGGCATTTAGAACTCGATATGGTCATTACGAGTTCCAAGTTATGCCATTTGGCTTGACGAACGCACCAACAGTATTTATGGACCTCATTGAACCGTGTCGGTGGCAAGCCATTTTTGGATAAAATAGTGAATGTCCTTTAATGAGTGATATCATTATCTACTCCAAGAACAAGAAGGAACACAAAAACATCTTAATGCAATTTTTGGAATTGCTTAAGAAAGAGAGTTTTAAGCTAATTCTCTAAATGCCTAATTTTGTCTTTCCCAAGGTAATAGATTTCTCGGGCCACGTTGAATGATAGTCAAGGCATTCACGTGGATCCGCAATGGGGGGGGGGTGGGGATAGGGGGGGATAATCGAATCCATAAAAGATTGGGCATCTCCAAAAATGCCAACGGAGATTCGGTAATTTTTAGGTCTTGCTAGGTATTACCAAAGATTCATCAAAGGATTTTCGAAGATCAACAAGTCAAGCATGGACTGGTTAGCAAAGTACCATGCTATCATTGTTTGTGACGAGAAGATCGTTCGTGTTTCATTCGGAAACGAGACGCTAATTATTCGTGGTGACGGAAGCAACCGAGGAAGCGAGACGCTATTGAACATCATCTCGTGCACAGAAACCCAAAAGTATTTGCTAAAAGGATGTCCTATCTTTTTGGCACATGTTACTACGAAGGACACTGAAGACAAGCGACTTGAGGACGTACCAATCGTTCGGGATTTTACCGAGGTATTTCCCAAAGACTTACCGTGCATTCCACCGCCCCGACAAGGGGAGTTTCAAATTGATTTAGTACCTGGTGCTGCACCTTGATCAGAAAGAATTGAACATAAGACAACGTCGTTGGTTAGAGTTGCTCAATGATTACGACTGTGAGATTCATTATCATCCGGCGAAAGCAAATGTTATTGCTGATGCTTTGAGCAGGAAGGAACAAATTAAACCATTAAGAGTTCGAGCCTTAGTTATGACTATTTTCTTGGATCTTCCCAAACAAATATTAAATGCTCAGACTGATGCACGAAAACCAGAGAACATCAAGAACGAAGATGTTGGAGGTATGTTGATTGAAAATTCAAAGGATCTAGGGAAACTTAGAACAGAGAAGTTAGAACCACGTTCGGATGGAACTTTATGCTTAAATAAGAGGAGTTGGTTACCATGTTATAGTGACCTAAGGACTGTGATTATGCGCGAGTCCCACAAGTCTAAATATTCTATCCATCCAGGTTCTGACAAGATGTATCAGGACATGAAAAAGCTATATTGGTGGCCCAATATAAAAGCCGACATCGCCACCTATATTAGCAAGTGTTTAACATATGCTAAGGTCAAAGCCGAACACCAAAGGCCGTCGAGATTGTTAGTACAACCTGAGATACCTCAATGGAAATGGGATAATATCACCATGGATTTTATCACAAAGCTTCCTAAGTCGTCATAAGGTTATGACACCATTTGGCTGATTGTTGACCGACTTACTAAATCTGTAATTTTCATACCAATGAGGGAAACTGATCCCATAAAGAAACTGGCAAGATTGTACCTGAAAGAGGTAGTCACGAGGCATGGAATACCTGTCTCGATCATTTATGATCGTGGCCCTAGGTTCGCATCAAATTTCTAGAGATCACTTCAGAAGGCCTTGGGTACGAACTTGGATATGAGTACTGCATATCACCCGTAAACTGACGGACAAAGCGAGAGAACCATCCAAACTCTCAAGGATATGCTACGTGCTTGTGTGATCGACTTTGGAAATGGTTGGGTTAAACATTTGCCATTGGTCGAGGTTTCATATAACAACAGTTATCACTCTAGCATCAAGGCTGCACCATTTGAAGCACTTTACAGATGAAAGTGTTGTTCACCTGTTTGTTGGGCCGAGGTTGGACAAGTTCAACTCACCGGTTCGGAAATGGTTTAGGAAACAAATGAAAAAGTCATTCAAATCAAGCAAAGAATGCAAGTCGCTCGTGATCGACAAAAGAGTTGCTCTGATTTGAAGCTAAGCCAATGGAGTTTTAAGTGGAGATAAAGTTATGCTTAAGGTTTCACCTTGGAAAGGGGTCGTATGTTTTGGCAAACAGGGGAAGTTAAACGCCAGATATGTTGGACCTTTCAAGGTGATGGAAAAGGTTGGATCCGTTGCTTACAAGCTTGAGCTTCCTCAAGAGCTAAGCAGGGTTCACAACACGTTTCATGTATCCAACTTGAAGAAGTGTTATTCTGATGATCCATTACTCGTTCTGTTGGAAGTACTCCACGTTGATGACAAGCTCCATTTTGTGGAAGAACCTGTAGAAATCATGGATCGAGAAGTCAAACGGTTAAGGCAAAGCCGTGTCCTAATTGTCAAGGTTAGATGGAACTCCAGGAGAGGTCCTGAGTTTATATGGGAATGTGAAGACCAATTCCAGAAGAAATATCCGTACCTATTCGCAAAGGCCGCACCGTCGTCAAGTGCCGCGTCTTAAGCCTTGAGGACAAGGCTCATTTAACAGGGGAAGACTATAACACCCAGTGTTTTAGGGTCATTTACGACGTTATTAAATTCACTAATTATTTTTAGTCTTGTACGCGTTTGCTTTTAATTTTAAAAGTGTTAAGTTAAATCGCGTAAGCTAAAAATGATCATTCAATGTAAATGGGCATCAAACAATTAAATGTTTACGTCAAGCAAGTGTTAGATAATTATTGGAGTTTAATTATTATCTTTGCACATTTTATTTTTATTGATTACATAAAGTGTTTACATTTCGCGATAAAATACGTTTAGGCATTCTCGAAACCACCAAAACTTTTCTACGCTTCAACAAATACCCATTATTATATCCAATACCCAAAGTTTTTATAAAACTTCACCTATGGTTACATATTGGCTGAATTTACATAAAGGAAAACCAATTAAAAACTAAATGTTACAAGTTACACTCTACACATAATATATACCACTTTAAGCTTCAAGTAAATAACTAGATATTATGCAAGATATCAAAAATCATATTGTTCTCCCTTTGTCTCTCATATCCCATGGCAACAACTAGAAAAAAGGACAAGGAGCACATATTTTACTAGCAACTTGATATTGTACATACACAACTTATTAAACCATAAGACTTTCATGTTTGTTTGACCAAAGACTTTCCTTAAGACCCTCTTCATGTCTAAGATTTTCCTATGGCCACTTTGACTAGTCTTATGTGTATATAAGACAAGTGCTAGATAAGAACACATACACTATTCATTTGCATAAGTGAAAAACTCTCCCATATCTCTATTTGCTCTCTCAAACCCACAACACACACCAAACAACATAAACAATCCATATCAAAATTATTTACCACATTTCTAAGTGTTCCTACAACATGTCTAACATATCCTAAGGTGTTTAGAAGGTTTGATTTGAGGTTTACAAGTGTTAAAGCAAGAAGGTTCAAGATTATGGTTTACTTGGATTTAGGGTTTCTTTTGTATTGGAAGCTTGGGTTAAATAGCTAAACAAGGGTTTAGATCATATTTTTCATCACCATACATCATACTAAGGTTACCTAAAAACCTTAATCTCTTTATATTTGTGATTTTATGCATATATGATGTCTATGTAGTTAATCACCATCTAAGGAACTTATTTACATGTAAAAATGGAATTTTTACTTATGATCATGGTATGGTATATTTTGTCATGTGATATATTGTTGTTAAGAACATGTGAGAATGGAAGTATATACATTATATAAGTGTGGTTATTGTATAAAAGCTTATATAAACTAGTTACCTAAAAAGTGTATTTATAAAAGTTCATGAACAAACAAGTATGTAAACTTATGGATCTTGTGATTCTTAGATAATATTTGGATAAATGATGGACTAAGGACCCTAAGTATGTAAGACATATTATATTAAGTATTGTAATGGAATTGTAACACGATTGCTAAACTAGAAAGCTACAAAAACAAGTTTAAACACACTTTTAACAAATATATAAAAAGGGGCTGTTTAAAATTCGAATATAAGGTATTTATTTTTAATTGTATAAAAATAGACATGTTATGAGGATTACAAAAGGTAAAGAAACTGAAAAATCCGCGCAATAAGAAGGGGGATACGGTTTAATTTACAAGGTTATATGTAAAAGATGGTTTATAGAAGAAAATTTTATAAAAAACAATTGTAACAATACCACTTCTGATATAAAAGTTTGGTTATTGTTTTCAGTAGTGAGTACATATTTTTAGGATTCCAAAACATCTAAGATCGTAATTTTATGATTATTTAAACGATAAGGAGTTTTGGATTTTTTAACTGTTTACGACAATAAATAACATTATAAAATAATTTTAATTAGAAAAAACTCATCATTAATTAGATTGAACTGTTTAATTACAAAGATTGATCGAAAGAATCACTTAAAAATACGGAGTTTAAATCGATTAAATTAGACGTATTAGAAGAGTTTAACGACGTGTTAATTTTATAAAATACAATTTTATAAAAGTCTAATGACCAGTTAAAAAGGTACGTCACCGGTAGGTTGAAAATAAAAAAATATAATATTTTGATAACTCTTCTTATATACGGAAAGCAATGGAATAAAAACAGACTTAAAACGATAAGTTACGCCGTTTAACACCCTTAACAAACATCACCATAATAAACAAACACCCACACCAAACCAACTCAACTCAATTATCATATCACACACACGTATTTCTCATAACAACAAACCCCCCATAACACTACAACACCCCCCCCCACCATCCCCAACTCCTTACCCCACATCCCCACAAATCACCCCCACCCCCCCCTCCAGCCCTGAGCTATATATATTATAGAGCATATATGGCAAATAATGGGGAAAAATATATGCAGTTTTAGTTATATTATTTTTATATTTTTATTTTTCATTTATATATAAATTGGTGTGAACAGTTGTTTGTTTTAGTGTTCTTCGAACATATCTAAAATGCGCTTGTTGGGAGAAAGGTTATGGTGGAACAGTAAAGTTATAAAAAACAAAAAGTAAAAAAATAAGGTAGAGAGAACGGGTGGCGGGGAAAGGGAATACGCGCCTATGTAGCCCCCGGAGGACAGTAGAAAGGAGGGAGTGCAGGGGGAGAAAGAAAAGGTAGGCTGTCCTCGGCGGATGGATAAAACGGCCGAAGAGCGCCAAGGAAAGGAATAAGTAATGGAAAGTGAGGAGGGGGAATATAGTTATGTAAGTCAGTAAAAGTAATTGTAATTGTAGTGGTGTTGGGATTATGAAAGGTGGGGGGAAGGGGCTAAGGTCAAAGGATATCGGGGATCGGGGAATTACCCCAGGGAGGCTTATTTACATAATAATCATAAAAATCGGATATGAGTTGGGCCGAAAATGGGGGGGAAATTAATATAAATAATTATCTGTAAGCCGTCTTTTGCCCAAATCAAAAAGCAACCCAACACAAACCACCCTCTTCCACATAAATATAACAAACTCTGTAATTCCCACCATATATGTACAAGCACCATACAATTCCACCTACACCAAAATAATAACCCTACTAACTCCTTCACTCCTCACTCTCTCCCCCTAATTATCACTCTTCACCTACAATATTTCCCCCCCCCCCACCCCGACCCCCCCCCCCAACCACCCCCCCCCCCCCACCCCGAAAATATACCTAAAACAATTCACACACCCCCCTAATCCTTCATAGGAAGAAAAAAAAAAAAACCCCCCACTAAATTAAAAACTACTAACCCATACTGTCACAGCACACACAACTATTCACACACCCCCCAGATAATAATACCTTTATATAAACAATCAATATGACCCCAAACAACAACACCCCCCAACCCCCCACCAAAACACCCAAAACAAAACATTAGGGAAAATCAGAAACGATAAACTTCAATACAACCATAAGGGAACAAACCCCCAAAAAGCGATAAGACTGTTCTCCATAACACAATCGCCCACCGCAATTAACGTAGGAGATAACTTTATAAATTTATAGAGTAGGTAATTATATATGAGTTCAAGTATAAATTCATAATTGCAAATTACAATTTAATTTGACTCTTTTCTATATTAAAAATAAACCAAGATAAAAATATAATCAAACATCAAACATTCTTCAACCATTCACCAATCATTAATCTCAACATAATTCCACCACACCAAACTTTATATAAATCCCACCAACAACACCTAACATCCTCACCAGAAATTCATCTTACCCATTCACCCCAAAACCAACAACACCTGTAATAAAATCTACCCACCAAGATAAAGCCAACTTATACCATTTCCATAAACCTATACACAGAAAGATACAATAACCCCGAACTTCATTTAACTAGATCTGTGCCTAAGAATTAAGACCAACTACGTTGGTTTAATCCACCTTCTTTAGAATGTGTTACATCCATGGATATGGTGTCCAACTTAGATCTTCTTTGGAGAAGGATATACCCCTAGAGCCAAGCAAGTATAACTACCATATAGACCACAAATGTTACAACTAACTTCTTATATCTTGTTCTTCACCCTGCTACAGGTAAAACACCTACACCCCACTCACATCCACAACAACCTCACATCAACCCCAACCCACACCCCCCCCCCAACCTCCCCCCCCACCAACACCCACCACCCACACCCCACCCCCACCCCCCCCCCCCGCGCCCAACGCACCCCCCCCCCCTCTCCCCACTCCCACCCCCCCCCCCAAACTCCCATCCCACCACCCACCACCCAAACACTCCCCCCCTATCCCCCCGCCCCCCCCAACCCCCCCCCCCCCCCCCTCCCCCACCCCCCCCCCCAACTCCCCCCCCCCACCCCCCCCCCCCCCCACCCACCCCACCCAATACCAACATAACATAAACAACCCATCCCCACCACCCTTCCCCATAAACATACCAACCTTAATTACCGACATTTTTATCCAAACCCACTCATTACCACGCCCCCCACATTGAAAATGTACTCACTCTTACACCGCCCTATCAACCCAAAACCTCTCCCATATTCCAAAAATTGTAATATATTTCCAATTCCCAATCCCACCTAAACCCCCTTATTCCCCGCAATATTCCCACCTCCCCATTTACATAGTACTCCACATTAAACCTATTTATTATACACCCACCACCACTCACCCTTACCACACATAACCCCCCAAATAAAATTAAAAAACATTTCCACATACACTTCAGGTTTATTATGTTACATATGTATCTGAAGCTTACTTTGTGCAGGATGATGATGTTGCGTGGTGGGTTGACTCAGGAGCAACAGTTCATGTGTGTAAAGATAGATGTTGGTTCAAGACCTATGAGTCGCTGAATGATGGATCTATTCTTCACATGGGAAATGAGTCAACAGCCCTGGTGCATGGACGTGGTTGTGTAGATCTTAGGTTTAGTTCTGGAAAGATTGTTTCGTTGTTTAATGTTTTGCATGTTCCTAATATAAGGAAGAATTTGGTTTCTAGTAGTGTTTTGAATAATTGTGGTTATAAACAAGTGATTGAATCTAATAAATTTGTTTTATCCAAACATGGTGTGTTTATTGGTTTTGGTTATTTGAGTAATCAAATGTTCAGGCTTAATATTGTTAATGATAATATTGCTTCAGCCTTTATGTCAACCTCTAAACTGAATGATTCAATCCTATGGCATGCTAGACTGGGCCATGTCCACTTTAAGAGGATGCAAGATATGTCTAAGGATGGGTTAATCCCAGCTTTTGACATGGACACTGAAAAGTGTAAGACTTGCATGCTGAACAAAATAACTAAGAAACCATTTCAAAATGTAAAACGTGAAACTAAAGTTTTAGAGCTGATCCACAGTGATTTATGTGATCTGCGTGCTACTCCTTCACTAGGGAATAAAAAAATACTTTGTGACATTTATTGATGATGCTTTTAGGTTTTGCTATATTTATTTATTACATTCAAAGGATGAACCATTAGATAAATTCAAAGTATTCAAAACTAAAGTTGAATTACAACAAGGGTCCCAAATCAAAAGATTTAGGACTGATAGGGGAGGTGAGTACATGGATACTCTGTATTTTTAGTCTGTTGGTATTATCCATGAAACGACTGCCCCCTATACTCCACAACAAAATGGTATATCTGAAAGAAAAAATAAAGTACTAAAAGAAATGGTTAATTCCATGTTGTCCGACTAAGGACTGAGTCAAGGGTTCTGGGGTGAAGCTATGTTAACAGTTTGCTATTTTGTAAATAGGGTTCCCAATAAAAGGAACATGATTACCCCTTATGAACTCTGGACTAAAAGGAAACCAAACCTGAACTACCTTAGGATTTGGGGTTGTAGGGCAGTTGTAAGACTCTCTGATCCAAAGCTAAAAACTTTAGGTAAATGAGGCATTGAATACATCTTTGTGGGATATGCTGAGCATTCCAAGGCTTTTAGGTTATATGTCATTGAGCCTAATGAATTAGTTTTAATTAACTCAATAATTGAATCAAAGGATGCTATCTTTGATGAGAATAGATTCTCTTTAGTCCCCAGACCTAGTCTTACGATTCCAATGGAACTGAAGACATTGGTGGTTCAGTTGTCCTTGAAGAGGTCACTGAAGAGGTTGTGACTCAACAACCTAAACCTGAGCTTAGAAAAGGCAAAAGGAATAAGACTCTAAAGA
>BQNB010000380.1:0-178465 GCA_026074375.1 Tanacetum coccineum | reverse complement strand
GCATGAAATATAATGAAAGAATTGATATACTTACGTAAAATTGGTAAAACCGAATGCATATGATTATAAAATTATGCTCATGAAAATGTTAATATGCTTGCTTAACGTAGACTGAAATTAGTCTAGTGGCGAAAAACGTCCAAACGTAGTTCTCGTTATATGCAGGACAACCTAACGGTTATACACAAAGTCTAATATTCACGTGTTTAAAGTAAAACGTTCAAGTTAAATAGATAAATGTAACTTGAAAATTCCAGTTGTCACACGGCCACACCAGCACCTATCCATTATGTGGGTTTCAAACAGAGAAGAAGAAGATAGGATTTTTAGTTCATAAAAGTTTAGGGATGAGATGTGAGTAGGAAGTGTAATGAGGAACTTTTATATAGGGAGGAGAGATTGGCGTCAGGTGGTAGACGACCCCACAAATACAAATGCATATACCAACGTAAACGTAGGTGGGAAATGACTAAATTGCCCTCACGTGAATTGCACGTGAGAGGTGTAACGAGAGAAGTCTAACAGCAATTAGTCAAAGGGATTAATGGAGATTCAAAATGGAGATACTAAGGATGGATGACAGACTTATTTTGAATTTGGGACGAAACGTGTATTTTGGGTACAAGTTTAGAGACGAATGGTTTACTCTTAATTTTGTTAAGTCTCTTTATATGGCTTGTTTTCAATGTTTATAATAAAGTTGTGTTGTAGAGTTTTATTCACCGGAGGTTTACCCTCGTTTGTCAACCATTGGATGAGTGCTTTCAAATTTTGCTTCCGCGTTGTGCGTTAAAATGAACACTATGTTGTGCGTTAAAATGCGTTCTGAAAAACTAATTAAGAAATTTCAAATTTGTGAAGAGAAACATGAAAGATGAGTAGTAACTACTATTATCGGCCGGTTGTGCAAACCACCTTATGTGAAGCCCCCTCGCAAGGATACATTGTCCAAAGAGATTAAAACCGTCTCATTGTCTTGGATTGTCGATAGATGTAGAACGGATTGAATCACTGATCCTCATTCTACTTGTAATCCGATTTTGTAACTTTAAAGTGTCTCTACTTACTTCCTACAACTTTTTTATTTATAATATTGCTTTATAAACAACATTATAACATTTTCAAGCTCAATTGGAAGTTGTCATTATGTCGAAAAAGCCAAACAATAAATGAGGAAATTAAAGCTACAAGATTTTTTGTGAAACGTTTAAAGATCAAAATTTTCTATGCTTATTTAATTTGAAGTGATATAGTTGTAGTAATGACGCGAACATATATATATTATTGCTGAAACACTAACCATACATCTGTGTATCATAATTGATGCATTTCTCTGGTCTATGGTACTTGCAACTTTTTAACAGTGTCGATCTTTGGTACTTAAGCATTTGCTTTCCATTTTAGGGAATAGACAGTTTGGTTATGACATCCAATGTGGCAAATAAATTACAGTATTTACAGTCTTAGATAGAGTTTCAAAGGGTGGTCCATCTATATCCCATAGTTTAATAGTGGCATGCTTAAAAACAACACAATCGACCTCAAGTGTACGTCAGTCTATTACGCGGTAGCTAGAGTAGACAACGCCGTTGAATGGGGTGCATCAATCATCATCAACAACAAAAAAAGATTTTCAAGTCGATAGTCTCTTAGCCATGTATCCGCCAACAATTTGGAGTCATGAATTTATCGAGTCCATAGATTGCAATTTCCAGGTAACTCATTATAGTTTATACTATTATGGTTCAAGTGTTTAAGTATGACATTATTGAATCTTTGTTCATAAAAATTAGTGTTAATTTGGATCTTTTCATATGGTGAAGCAGAAGTCTTTGAACACATTACTCGATCTAGGTGTGTCTGAGCATAAACAAGATGAAGTCTTTGATTTTTTAACATAAAATAACTGCACCACTCCCTGATGAATATATGCATGCAGATCAATAACATGGAGATGGTGAATGAGCTAGAGAAGAAAGTGATGGTGACATTTGATGGTGATAATGAAACTGGTAATATGAGTACCTTGCATTTGCTTGAACTCATAGATACTATCGAAAATTTAGGCCTTGGTTATCGGTTTCAAAATATTATAAGGAGAGAACTCGACAAAATAGCATCAATAAATGGATATAATGAATGGTTTAAAGAAGAAGACAGCCTTCACGCAATGTCTCTTAGATTCAGGCTTCTTAGACAACATGGCTATAATGTGTCCCAAGGTACTTCAAGTTCTTTCACATCCGAACACAACCCAAAATCGTGAACCATTTTGCAGGATTGAACTTTTACGTATCAATAATAATTTCAGTACAACCTTATTTATGTGAGATACTTATCACAATTGATCGAGCGCAGATTTTCTTTGGAGATTCAAGGACAGTGAAGGTGGTTTCATTGGATATCTACAGACAGATTGCAAAGGATTGCTAAGTCTATATGAAGCTTCATATCTTGCATTTGAGGGAGATATAGATTTGCACGAGGCTAAGTTATTCGCGACTAAACATTTGTTAAAGCTCAAAGATAAAGAAAACGAAGTCTTGGAATACATAGATCATGCTTTGGAACTCCCCTTATATCGCAAGATGCTTAGATTACACACTAGGTGGTATATCAACGCCTACAGCAAACAGAAAGATGCTAATGGACTTCTCCTAAACCTTGCAACATTAGATTTCAACATGGTTCAATCATTACTTAAGCAAGAACTTCAAGAAGTGTCAAAGTAAAAGTCTTTTTGGTATCTTAAAACATAAATGAAAATACATGTTTTGAAATTTATTTCAATAAACTAATTACATGGTTAACGTTATTTCATCATCCGTTTGAAACAGGTGGTGGAGAGATATAGGCCTAGCAAGAAAGTTAGGCTTCGTTAGGGACCGACTGATGGAATGCTACTTTTGGGCAGTTGGATTGGCATTTGAGCCTCAATATAGTTCATGCCGCGTAGGGCTAACAAAAATTGGCACATTAATTACTACCATAGATGACATCTTATTTTTGATCTCAAGATGAATCAAAAATCTTCACAGTTGCTGTCAGAGGTTTGCGTGTATTCTCTTTTGATTTAACCATTTAGCAGATCTACTTGATTCTGCCTTAGATAGGACATATGAATATTTGCTTCTAAAACCTTCTCAAACAAATAAATATTAAAATCGTCCAAGACGTAGTTTTAGATTAAAAGAGTTATTTCTTCACAAAAATATATAATGTTGAATAAGTAGTGAGCTTTGTCTTAATGGCATGATTTAACCAATTAATTTTGAAAATCTTGACTATTTCCTGAGGTACAACGAATACAAGAAGCCTAAAAAGGAGTTGATATACCCTTCAGCGGGTAAGACTCCAAAAGAAGTAAATACAGAGAGAAGAAGACTTTGGGACAATTTTTCTCATATCCTAATTCATGCAAAAGAGTACAATATAAATACTAGTAACAGAAAGCAACCACTAAGCTAAACTTTAGGAAGTACTTGACTGGAAATTGTAAACGTGGGAAACTAATGCAACATGTGGAAACCACTTCTTTCTCCTAAATGCATGGCTACACTACTACACGTTCAACAACTGAGACTTCTTCAAACTGATTGTTTTGATAACTTGTTGACTTCGTGACTTGGGCCTGCTTTGGCATCGACAAACTCGAGTCGATTCGTATCATTATTTTTGGTCAACAATTTCTGTTATTAGGAAGTTTATGAAAGATATAAAACAGATTAAAAAATGACACATGGAATGACTAATCAATGAATATATTTTATTACCAGTTACTAATTTAATAATAATTGATTATAAAACTTGTTGACATGTTGTATATCACTAAATGGAAAGAAGACTTTTAGCCAATGTATATCACTTGTTCGCTGTAATTAACTGCATATTAACCAAGAAAATATCACTTCATGATTTGGCTCTTCTGGTTTTCAACTAATGTTATATGTTTCATTTTAACCAATTCTAGATATTTGCCCAAAATGAAATCCTTGTTTGTTTCGTAATCATCCGGTGAATGTTAAGAAATTAACTTTTGGATCATGTGCATAATTATTGCAACCTGTTTTGGGATTATTATCGAAGTTATGGTAGATTTTTTAGCATCATGACATCCATGTTTTTTTTATCTGAATAGTCCTACTGCTAAGCGTTCATAAAATTGTTTGGTAAAAAATCTTTAACATGAAATATCAGTTGTTGTGGATATAATAACAGTTTTTATTAATTCATAAAATATATCAAATGACTTGGTATATAATGTTAGACGAATAAGTGGCCCAAGCCCGATTGTGGGCTTGTGGTCCATTAGGGTTAGGTTTGATGTTGCTTATTTACAAAGCTATCTATTTATTATAAATAGATATGCCATCTCTTATGTAATTC
Source organism: Tanacetum coccineum (assembly GCA_026074375.1). Taxonomy (NCBI): domain Eukaryota; kingdom Viridiplantae; phylum Streptophyta; class Magnoliopsida; order Asterales; family Asteraceae; genus Tanacetum; species Tanacetum coccineum. The sequence goes on along the minus strand of BQNB010000380.1, from coordinate 174,079 downwards.
ATTCAATCAATACAATATCTATCATATTACATGGTATCAGGCCTTCACAGCCGATCCCCAAAACCCTAAATCATCAAACCTCACCTCGATTTAACAGTCGAACTCATCACTCTGCCATGACAAACTCGAATACACCACCACCCCCTCCTGCCCTTACCTTGGTTGAAAAACTCTACGCGGTACATAACATCAATAGTCTCGTACCCGAAAAACTCGATCTTCAGGAATCGAACTACTCCACATGGAGTTACTTTTTCAAAGGGCACTGCAGCAACTTTAACGTGCTAAACCACATCGATGGATCGACGTCCACATCTGATCCACCAACCGACGAATGGATCACGGCTGACTCCATCGTAAAATCATGGATCTTTCTTACCCTTTCTCCAACGCTTCGGAAAAGGATGATCAGCACCAACCCTGCTTCGGCTAAAGCCGCCTGGGACACCATCGAAACCATCTTCCAAGAAAACAAAAGGACACGTACCGTTGCTTTAAAAGGTGAACTACGTGTCATACAAATGGGCGACGACACACCAGACGCCTACTTCTCCAAGATTGATTCCATTATCACTCTTCTTACCGACCTTGGCTCGACCATGGATGATGACGATATTGTCACCTATGCCATCAACGGCCTAAGTGAAAAATACGGAAGCCTTGCTCAAATAATTGCTCACAAAGATCCCTTTCCTGACCTAGCAACTGTTCGCACCATGGTCACGACTGAGGAGATGCGTCTCCGGTCTAAGCAACCGATACTCTCTACCTCCACTACATCAAGCTCACCACAAGTGCTTCTTGCTACATCCCAACCACGGATTCAAGACAACCGCAACAATCGTGATCGCGATGCCCGTAATGAGAACAAGACCGAGATCTGCCGCAACTTTGGCCGAGGTTATTGCCGCTGGGGGACGAATTGTCGTTTCATTCATGCCTCTCTAAAAGGCACCAACAACCCACGCCCAAACTCATCTCAACATAATACTCGCTCCATGCAACAAGGGCCTGGACACGCTGGTCTTAATTCAGCCAGCCAACAACACCTTATATCCCTCATTCAGGCCCAACAAAACCCAAGCCCGATTGTGGGCTTGTGGTCCATTAGGGTTAGGTTTGATGTTGCTTATTTACAAAGCTATATATTTATTATAAATAGATATGCCATCTCTTATGTAATTCATTCAATCAATACAATATCTATCATATTACGTATAATACTAGTTTTGGCGTACTTGACGAATAAGCCGCCCTTGAGGTTGCATGCAGTGTCCAAAGGAGATGAATGAAATGTCACAATGATGATAACTCCAATCCAAAAGATAGAACCTACACAAACTTTAAAATAAAAAGACATATAACTAACAACAACCTAGGTTATCTACCTAAATTTAATATCTATCTGAAAGTGACTCATGTTTAAACAATTTAGTCACTTCTTTGCAACTTGTATTAATCGGCCGACAACAATAAATATAAATAATGCACTGCATGAATGACATGTAACATTGAGATATTTCATATAATCCACCGTTACCATTTTCCTCTAAAAACAGAGGAAGCAGTCTCTCTACCTTCGGATAAAGATAAAACTATTTACATCTTACTTTTTCTATTACCTCGTAGAAGACGGGGACCGAATACTATTGAGTTCATTGAGATATCCCATATAGGTTAAAAACAAGATATAATTACTCCAAATACTGCATCAAATTTTACTTAGCGATTTACTCCTTGAGTTGCAAAATATGTACAAAACCCGAAATAAATAAAACATATCATCCTTCGCTAAACTAATTGAGTAATTGGTCACTTTTGCAGTTTTAACAAGAGATCTATGTTTGGCAAAGGGCTTATTAGGGTTTATCGAGGCTTAAGCTTTTAAAATAAATCGGCTTATAAAATAAGTCTTATTTGTCACGCGAGCTTATGAAAAGACTTATAAGTCATAAGTCTCTATAAGCCTCGGCCTCATAAAAAGGGTTAAAAACTTTAGCCATGAGCTTTTGAACCTTAAATTACTTATTTATACTATAAGCCGAAATTGAAATTTGTATTTTTTTTAAACTTGTTTGGCAAATGGTCTGGGGTTAGTGTTTATTATTGCAAAATTACTAAAAAATACATAATTAATGAGTTTGTTTTATATGTTAGATATTTTCGTGAGTATGCCCTAACCCAGCTTCACCCAAGCCCAAGCCCATTTCGCCAAACATACCCATAATGTATAAGAATTAAGGTCACCAAAATGGTTCAGTTGCTTTCATTGCAACTAGATCAAGCATGCTTGCTTTATCAACTACAAGCCAGTTGCTTGATGTTGACATTTAAAAAGTTTGTCAACAATAACTTTTTAACAAAACGACTCCATTTTTACTCCGAGTGATTACGAGTCTGAGACATTCAAGGCGTTTTGTTGCCGTCGTATCAGTGAGAAATGTTTCATCAACGAAACCTGTTCTCTTTCAAAAACTCCCATTAAAAATGTCTCAATACGAGCTTACATTAATCGCATTAACAAACTACGTATTCAAGAACTTAACCCTCGCGTTTCACGTTTTTGTATACACCCAAAAAAGAGGCTCACATCAACAGTTTCTATTTACATGGAATCGCAGTATAAAACCGTTCATATCAACAAAAGAACATGACGAGAGTATAATATAAGACCAAAAAACTTATGCTTCAGTTTGGATTTTATGGTCAAATGAGTTGCGTTCTTGGGGATCTATTGGGAGTTTGGGGTCTATACTGGGGGATTTCATACCATGGGTCGAGTACTTTTTTTGCATAGGATCTCAAAGGGTGGTTACTTTGACCAATAATAGTATATGATGGGTGCGGTGGAGAAAGGAAATAGCTATTGTAGGAAGGTCCGTTCTGCCTTAATGGGCTTGATGTCGGAGAGACGGGCAAAGAAGCTATTGTTCTTGCATTTTGTGGTTGCCTGCATGTAGAAAGGGTGTTCAGGTAAATTCAGTGAATAGATTGCCACAAAATCTGTTTGAAATTAGAATATACCTTGGACTAAACATCGCGCCTTTAGATCCCATCACCTCAAACGAGCGAGTGTTTCTGTTTGGATGCATTTCTGAGGCCGCCTGTATCAGAGTCAGGAATGACAACAAACAAATTAGCAGACACTACAACTATATGCAATTTGCAAACCCATCTATTGTAAGGTTCTTAAGGAAGAAATTTTCACATGCATATAAATGTTGAGTTTTACAAATGAATTAGATAAAACATAGATAAATGTAAGAAATAAATTTGTTAGAATTTATGAGCGTGGAGGAATATAAAGTTTATCTACAGTACAAAATGTACAAACCAGCTTTATGTTTATAACAACCCATTTCTTCCAATTGTGAATTTATATATTATCAAAGGCATAAAAGGAATTACCGGTGTGCGGCTTCCATCAAAGGCACTAGGAAATGCTTCTTTTGTCAGGTTGACATTGGCAACTCTTGTTGTAGCTTGGTCACGTACAAATGGATGGTCTAATAACTTTGAGGCTGTGGGTCGCAAAGACGGGTCCCGTTGTAGGCATTGTTTTATAAAAGATTTTGCATCATTAGAAAGATGATCAGGAATATCCGGCATATCTTTGCTGTTTCCAATCTTAAAAATAGCAGCAACCTGTAAAATACCACGTAAGGGAAAACCTCAAGCAAGTACTTCAATGCGGTATCTAGATACAGATAAATGACCATCAAAAACTACTCTATTAACATACAAAAGCAACATTTGACATCAAGCGTCGATTAAGACGCGTGTTTGACTATTGTAAAATCATCTAAAACAACCTTTAAAGATGAAAAAATTGGGTCATTTTTTTAAATGGTATACATCCATCAGATAATGAAAATATCTAACCTACGGTCCAAAGTTCATTTAACTTCTAGCAAAAATCAATACCGTAGGTAATTTGTAACTGGTATTGGGTGAACATACAAGTAATTTTAACGATAATTTTTTACAGTAGAAAAGTGAATTTGATATTTTAACAAAGAAAGATTTCATACCCCCTCATATTGACCCCAAGGAGGTTTTGATGTTGCCATTTCAAGAATTGTACATCCTAAGCTCCATATATCGACCGCAAGGTTGTAACCATTGGTATTCATCACTACCTGAGATTGAATACCAGCATAAGTATAATTTAATGGTCCGTGACGTGCATTGTATAACTTGGTTTTTCATATAGAAAAGAAGGGATAATCACCTCTGGTGCCATCCAATATGGACTTCCTTTGAAAGAGAGCATCGAAGTACAATTTGTTATCTGGTAACGAAAAAACAAATTAGCATATAATCAAATTCACGTCGAAGTACAATTTGCCAGAGACGTACATGTTTTGCCATGCCAAAATCGGCAAGCTTGATTTCGCCGTTTGGGTCTACCAAGATGTTTGCGCCTTTTATATCTCTGCAAAAGAAAAAAGAACATTCCTTAGTAATTTTAATATTGAATATGCATTAAAAAAAAAAAAATTAACAAATATTGTTCGAGTGAGTTACCTGTGTACTGTATTCCTTCCATGCAAGTAAGCAAGCCCACATAGAACTTGCCTAGTATAATTTTGAATTACAGGCTCCCTAAACGGTCCGTATTCTTGAAGTAACTTGTGAATGGAACCGCCTGAGACATATTCCAAGTACACCGATAGCGTTTCTTCCCCCTATCATAAAAAGAAAATCAAATTTCCAACAACTATGTGTAACTATTTATTGACAGAACTGGGAAGTCGTTTTAGTGTTTCAACAGAAATATTCAATTGTAGGCTAGCTTTAACCAGAAGAATACCAGTTCACTTCCATAGTACTGAACGATATTTGGATGTAAAAGATTGCTGAGCAGAGTGATTTCCTGTTACAAAGAGCAAACGTTGTCAATAATATAACCATATAAATGTGACAGACAGTGCACCAAAGCTCTTACGCATTGTAAACCCTTCAAATTATAATTAACAATTAAAGATCAAACTTTTAAATCACAAAACACCACCAAAAAGATGACACTTATACCTGGTTCAATTGCTTAAGACTTTCTTTTGACGATTGATCATCTCCAACAACCTTTACCTCTTTAATTGCGCACATCTGCCCACTCTCACTATTAAAACACGAAGAGATACACCACCACATGATTAATTCCACAAACAAAATCCAACTAAAAGCAATATCCAGTACAGAAAATGTGAATACAGTGCAAATGCAAATACGCAAATTACAATAAAGAAGCACATACTTCAACTTCACGCTGAATTGACTAAAACTGATAAAAAAACCCACTGTACTTTTCATAAACGAATTTACCTTGTACTTTTTTCTAAGCCTTTTTCTAGTTGACTTTAGTTATGACCAGTGGCGGACCCACGAAGTTAGAGGGTGGGGGGCAAAAAAAATTTCTTTTGACAAAAGTCGTTGTGCACACTAGGATGAAGACACAAATACAAGGTTTTTACACTGTTTGTCTTCAATATGGGGGCAATTTGAATTTGCGGTGGGGTGCACTTTAATAAAAAGGTCAATAAAAAAAAATTACACTAAAAACTGAATTTTTTTGGCTCCATACCTTTCAAGTGGTTCCGCCCCTGGTTATGACTTTTAACAGCAATGACTAAATTAATTTGTAGAAAAGGTTTGTTGCAATTTACCAATGCCAATGTAAAAAAACTCTTCACACCTGTTAAATCCAAGGTAGACATGCCCAAAAGTGCCTCTTCCCAAAAGTCGTCCCTTTTTCCACTTTGATAACTGGCAACTCGCATTTTCAAGATTTTTTACATTCGACACGATCGAAGGTCTACTGGGAGAGTTGCAAATTCTAGTAGGAGGGCTAGTGGGCGAAGTGGGTGGAAGGGGCAATGGGTGACCTTCCTCTATCCTTTTGTTGATAGATTCAAGATTTGAGCCAATAAATCGTGGATGACGTGGCGAATTGGTTGTGGTTGCCACCCTTGATCCTGGACCCGGACTTCTCGGTTGAGAACTGAACTTAGCATCCCCGTATCCTCTGTCATAACATTAAATCATATAAGTAACATTATTATACATAGCCCTTATTGTCTACAATCCTAGGATTCTGACAGAATCTAACAATTATTCTTTACAATCATAGGATTTGGAAGAACTTAAACAGAAAAGCCGGAAAATGAAATTTTTATTGACTAGCATCAAACCCATTAAAAAGTAACAAGCTTTTATAAATTATAAACAACCAGTATTAACAAATAATCAAAAACCCAAATTATAAAAAAGAGGACCTGAATAGATCATTATCAGCAGCAGCAGAAGAAACAGAAGAGTCACCGCCACTGGAAGAAACCGAACCCGAAACATCAAACGACGTCGTACTCATCATAACCGGCTGAGGCAACGGATGCCCCTTACGATCCGAATCAAAACCCGAGAACCCGGACGAGCGGGTTCCCGGATCATCAAAACTACTACTAATCCTCTTATTACTCTTTACAAGATCATCATCCTCTTTCTTATTATTATTATTTATAACTTTTTTCTTTGTGTCTTGATTCTTCTCTTTGCATTTTGATGATTTTTTACCCCACCAGGCAGGCATCTTCTTTCTTTCTTGTCTAAACTAAAACAAATACTAAGAAGAAGAAGAAGATGGATGATAACTAAATATATATTTTTATTATATATAGAATATATGATATGAAATGAAATCTTTTACATAAATGGAAGATATTATTATTGGAAAGTGGTTGAGGAAGAAAATTTGAAGAAGAAAACAATGTCAGAATAGAAACTAGCTTTTTACTATTATATTGGGATGGGATTGGTGGGCCTGCCAACAGCTGTGACTGACGACGACTCTCTTTCTGACGAGTGTTTTGCAGCCGGGGTTTTTGTTTTAAATATAAAAAAATGCTAAATCCACATAAATTTTACATAAACTAATTCACATAATGATGTGTCGATCAATTATAGGTGATGAAAATAAAAAAGAAAAAATACACTAAAACATGATTGGTCAATTATATTTGCCACATCATTATGTAGGAGTTTGTTTGTAAAATTTATATGGATGTAATATTTCTCTTATATCAATTACCAAAACCATACGTGCCAAACCCAATAACCAAAATCTAGTCATCGTGCAAATCTATGTGCTCGTTTGCTCGCTCTCTAACACGTGTTCAAAGATAAACTAGAGGAAAAAAAAGCATATCGATTGTACGAGCAAAATGGCTTTACTCGCCTACCAAAATACTAGTTATGCAATGTTAAATGCTTAATTAGAAAAGAAGAAAAAAAAATAAGTATACGAGTAAATAGTTTGCTCGCTAAGATGAATTGTCATGTGTAGCTAAACGAAAAACATAGCCCGGCCCTTTTACTCATTGTTTATTAGTCGATGGTTTTTTTTAATATTATACACTATGTGGAATACGTAGAGGGGTGAATACGTTTCCGTTTAAAAATTTTAAATATTTCGTATCAAATCGTTAATCAAGTTAGACGCAATATGAGAAGCGTCGATAATAGATTTACAAGAACTAGCGCATATCTTAATAATACAAGCACAACCACAATATTAACTACAAAGTACAACACAATCACAATTAACACAATATACGCAATTATCCACACAATCATAAACACAACGCAAATATAAAAATAAAGCGATAAATGTAAATAAAAGCGTAAAGAGATAAGTAAAAGGAAATGCAAAACAGACACGATGATTTATAGTGGTTCGGTCACGAAGCTCCTCTTCGCCCTACTCCACTCCCCGAGTATCAAACTCGGGAGTTACTTCTATGTAGGGGTCCTAGCATAATATTAGTTTTCTTACTTTGCAGCCAAGAAAAACAATCAGTCATATTGTTTTATGTTGTACCTTGTGTAACATTTCTCAATTTCAGGTCATTTTACGACTCCTATTATTCGTCACTATTTATTTTGGTCCGATACGCGTTTACTTTTAATTTAACTTTTAAGCTAAATCGCGTAGACTAGAAATAATCATACAATGTAAACGGTCATCAAATAAATTAAAGTTTACGTCAATCAAGTGTTATATAATTATTAGGAAGATAATTATTAACTTTGCGTGTTTTAATTTTTATTGGTCACGTAAAAGGCTTACGTTTCGTAATAAAATACATTTAGACACACCTCAGAAATACCTAGGCTTACCTAGACTCAAACCAATACCCACTTTTGATCCTTAAACACAAATTTATATAATTCTTGTGTTAACAAGCCACTAGGGCCAAATACGGGTAAGATTAACCCACACAAAATTCGTCCCATGTGCTAATAACAACTAGAAAATCCCTAATGATCCCTAAAGTACTTGTACATCCTATATTTAAATAAACCTTGTACTAATTGTCTCTTCTAAGCTTATTACACAATAGTTATTAACCATTGAACCTCTTTTGGCCTCTTGGATGTGGCGGCTAAGATCAAATCACACACACAAGCCAAAAGATTTCATGTATCTAGCAAATCTTGCACAATATTATGTAATTAAGAATGGTACTTGAGTGGTTTAGCATAATACAATGTGAGGTTAACTAGAAACCCCAAAAACAACTACTTATGGCTCGTTTATGGTTAAACAAGGACTAGAGAGAGCTAACTAAGTCACGAGCCTATAAATACTCACTCACATTGTCACTTAACACATTTCCTAAACTTACAAATTCTCTCAAAGCTAAACCATACTCATTCCTTTCCTTTTTCATTCGGGTTATAAAATAACCGAACCCATACGCTCCCACATTTGCTTCCAAGGATACAAGTAACATTAAGATTTTCATACAAGCTCATAGGAAGGTACACGAGCTAAGGATTCGGGTATACAAAGCTTTGAAGTTTAGGGTTTATACACGTTTGGGTGTAAACGCATTTGTGTTGTCTTACAATACTCGAACCAAGTCTTTAGGATCCTTGTAAGTCGAATTAAGCCATTTATATCATTTCTCTATTTGTTTGTTTGCATGTCTAGTTATATAAGTCATGTAATTTTGTATGGATAAATTACGTGGGCATGAGCATGCATGGTTTGACTCATGCATGGTTCACGCACATTAATTATACGTATGATTAATCTTATGTGGTGCTAGTATATAAAACGTATATAAAACATGACAAAACATCGAATTAAGGCTTAAGCATTTCATTTAAAATGCTAGAATGAGAACCATGGTGATCATTTGTTCGTTTGTATTAAACACACGAAAACTATGCGTTAACTTTCCATAGAAACGTGATGGCTTGGTTTGGGAACGCGTACACTAGCAATTAGGATGAATGCATGTGATTAATCGTGGTTAATCAATCTTAATGAGTGCTTAACAAAAGGATTAGAGCCCTAGAAACTAATAAGTAAACCAAATGACCACTTGCGGGTCATCTTGGGCTTGACAGCCCACTACGGGAGCCCAACCGGCCCATCAGACCACGAAAGTAGAGTCCGTTGCTTATTAATAAGCTCTACGAGCTTATTAAGAGGCTAACCATGCTTATTGGACTTACATGGACCATAAAAAGCTCTAGGGATCCTAACCGAACCTTTAATGGGCTTGTTAGCCCATTACCGAGTCCAAACGAGACCCAATAAGCCACAATAAGCCTAAACAGATTATTGGTGAGCTTATACAATTTAATGGGCTTAATGAACTTGGAAAATGCTAATGGACCTTAAGTGAATAAGCCTAAAGGCTAAAAGGGCTTATCAGGTTCTTATTGGACCCATAAAGCCCAATAACGAGCTTATTGGTTTATTGAATGAGCTAAACAGAAAACAGACCCAAAAGTGCTTATCAAGTCTATAAAATAAGTTGGATTACTTGGTAAAAACATTTTACAACTTTTCGAGTTAAGATTATTAGGCTATCAAGCCCAATAAGCTCGAATAAGCTTAAATAAGCTCACCCGAGCTTATTTTTCAGCTTAACAGTTTTATATAAGCTTAATTAAGTCAAATAAGAGCTTATGTGCTTATTAAAACTTAATTGGACCTTTTAAATGCTTATTGGACCTTAACGGGCCCAATAAGGTCCAATAAGCCTAAATAAGTTCATCCGAACTTATTTATAAGCTGACCCAGCTTATATGGCTTATAGGAGCTTAATGAAACCTAATGCCACTTGTTAGAATTTAATTGGGCTTAAAATGCGAGTTTTACAAGTTAAGGGACTAAAAGTGTCAATTTGCAAACTTGAGGGTTAAAACTGCCAAAAGCTGATTTTTTAAAGTCTAAGGACTGTTTTGAAGACTTCTGAAACCAAAAGGGTAATTCTGAAAGTATAAGGACCAAAAGGGTAATTTTGTAAAGTTGAAAGACCAAAAGTGTACAAGTGAAAACTTAAGGGTTTAAAATGTAAATAGTATATATTTCATAAACCTAATTATAGAAAACCTAAGGGTATTTTATAAACGAAAGTGATTTTAATAAACACTTAACGAATCGAACGCGTTATAATATTATTCAGGTATTATACGAGTTAAAACATGACTTAATAAATATGAATATTTATTAACAACACTTATACGTTCCCAAGAGCCATCACGTAAAGACAAATACAATAAACATGTGCACCACCACACAAGTGATAACAGTACATATAAACTAGCAAGATATTGTAGTTTATACATTAAGTCTTTAGCCTAAACTTGTAGACTAAGACTGGCCGTATATACTTAGGTATTTGACGATGTGATTCATTTGCTATACTTAGATATATTTATCATTCAGAGGACTACCTACTGAGGTGAGTTCATAGCCTCATGTTTTACAATTGTTTTAATGATTTACATCTTTGGGGTGAGAACATGCTTTGTTTTACAAATTGGACGTAAGTGTACATTTTTACTATGATTACGTGTTTGCCTAAGTAGCGATAGCCCACTGAGCCCTTTATCATGAACTGTCAATTACTAGATTGTGAGCGCGAATGTTATAAATAGATCTATTTGGGATTGATATCCCCGTTTGGGTGAGTAGCGCTCACTGTGCCGGGTTGTCGGACAACAAACGTATACCATGTCGGATTTGGGATGTTGCGGGTTAGAACATCATTCACGGGCATTTACTGGCAATTTATTGCATTCATACATGTCGAGCTTCAGTGTCATGAGCTTAGGAAAACGTAATTACTTTCTATGATGTTTGCATCTGTTGCTTAATCATACACTTGGAAATCTTGCGGTCCTACTATTGATTTACACAAACCTATGAATTCACCAACTTTATGTTGATATTTTAAGCATGTTTTCTCAGGTCAATAAGGCATGAGGTGCTCAGATACATTGGGGGTCACTCTTTGGAAAGAGTCAGTACTAAAGATTTGGGCGTATTACATTTTGGGAACATTTGTTATAAACCAAAATCTTTACTTATATTGTTGAACAATTTAAAGCCATGAGCTTATGTAATGAACAAGCATTTTGTTAATCCAATGTATCTTTTTAAAACGACACATTTAGTGGTCGTTCTCATATCTTGTGCTATTGATCTATGAAGTAACGCCCTCGGATATTCAACATTCTGCTGCTACCTAGATTTGGGGGTGTTACAGATTGGTATCTAGAGCCAAGGTTATAGAGAACCAGGTCAAAAGTTTTTGTCTGGACTATAACCATTTTCAAACACTGCATTTACAAATGGGGTTTACACGGGACATACATACATTACTTGTTTGCATCTAATATATGTGCTCACATGACATACATTGTTTTATCATTAGTAGTTACTAAGTGCTTACATGATTGATATACGCGTATATAAATTATACTACGTATATTACTATAAGAGTCTTATAAGTAATACTTATATAAGTTATTTTTGCTTTTTGCAGCAGTCATGTCTTCTGCATCATCTGCGGTTACCTACACTTCCGTCTACACCGATTCTGAGCCAGGCAGAGTCTTCTGGGGAGCCGATGAGGAGATATCTGACGGAGGTTCTCCACGAGTCATCGTATATAGATACGATGGACTCCCTATGCAGCCAGTAGCCCCACCATCACCAGTTACATACCAGACCACTGAGCAGCACAGACACCACCAGTACTCAGGACGAGGATGAGCGTGAGCCTATGTTCATACAGCCACATGATCCTGACTACGTGCCAGAGCCTATATACCCTGAGTATATACCATTGGAGGATGAGCATGTGTTTCCGGTTGAGGAGCAGCCATTACCTCCTGTTGATTCACCTACTGCTGAGTCACCAGGGTATGTTGCTGAGTCGGATCCCGAGGAGGATCCAGAGGAGTATGAGGATGATGAGACAGAGGATGGTCCGGTTGACTATCCCATGGACGGGGGAGATGATGGAGATGATGATGACGGCGATTCATCTGGGGATGACGCCGATGATGAGGATGAGGATGAGGAGGACGAGGAGGAGGAGCACCTAGCTTCGGCCGACACTGCTGTTGTTATACCTGCTGTTGAGCTTGTTTCCCCACCTGAGGGAACATAACCTGTTATACCACCACCCTCTACCGACATTACTACCACTGGAGATAGGATTACTGTCTGGCTTTAGGCTTCCATATCCCTTCCACTAGAGGTAGAGGTTGAGAGACTTCTAGCCATACCTACTCCACCACCATCACCACCTATCTCACTATCACCACCCTCTGTAGGGGAGCGCCTTGCTAGGTGCACGGCCCCATCTGCACATTCATCACCACCACCTGTGCCATCACCATTACTACTATCATCTGGGTGTCCAACCTAAATCCAGACACTCAGGATAGCCTCCACTCAGGCCCTTGTTGATGCAGTTACTGCCGCACTACCATCACCTCCACTACCACCACTACCACCATCTCTATACATACCACCACCTATTGACCGCAGGGATGATATTCTCGACTCCAAGCATCCATCTCGTAAGAGGTCGTGCTTGTTTGCTCTAGGCTCTAGGTACGAGATCGAAGAGAGTTCTACTGCTAGACCTACGGGAGGTCGAGGGGTAGATTATAGGGTTTTTAGCATAATAGATGCTAAAGCAAGACGATAGGGGACTAGTGAGGTTGGGTATGGTATTAGGGATACTTGGATAGATCCGGCAGAGGCAGTTCTTGAGATAGAACCTATGACCGTAGGAGAGGTCAATACTAGGGTTACAGAGCTTGCTGAGCTCCATGAGCGTGTAACACAAGACTTGTATGCTTTACTAGAGGATGCTCATGATGGTAGGACTCGTATATCATAGCGAGTTGCTATGGACTCGCAGCGGGTCGACTTCTTTATGGGGGATAGGATGACTCTCCAGGAGACAGTATAGATTGTGGAAGAGGAGGCCTATGCTTCCTGAGATACTTAGGCTCACTCAATAGGATTGAGTCAGGCAGTCCATCATGAGCTTTAGACCCACCGTGACCATGTGTATGCACATGAGACCTAGATCCAGGCACATCAGACACAGCTACAGCTGCAGGGTACTCTTATTCAGACACAGCACCAGGTACATAAGACTCGCTCTCAGATGCAGTAGGCTGAGATGGCAGAGCTTTCGATGAGATTCTGACCGTAAATAAAAAACGTATGGGACAGATGTTAGAGATTTCTGAGTGTTGAGAGACATGAGACGAGAGATGTCGTGACATGCAGGCATAGTTGTTGGCTCTGCGAGGCAATAGAGAGCTAGACAGCAGCCGGACCAGATGCTAGGATTCCAGTATGACATGCTGCTTTTTGGGATGCTGACAGTCTCATATTGTGGTTTATGTATTCTATTTTTTGGCATGGCAGTTTTATTAGGCATGTTAAGTTTTAGGGTTTGCCCGCTAAGCATAGCCTTAGATCTTTTGTAATTCGTATTTTGTGTACCAGAAAATATTTCATCTTGTAAAATTTTCCCAGTTATGATTGTAATAGATGTGTTTATGTTGTATTTTATTACCCTTTATGTTGTTTGTATCATTATAAATTATTGTATATCTCGTCATGATTATGCATCTGTTTTGTCTCCTTGTGATAAAACGGGCTATGGTGTGGGCTTACAGTGGGTAAAGACCCGGCCCACACCATAAATCATACGATTACTAATAAAAACTATGAGCTATGCTAAATATAAGAAAGCATAGGGTGACCGAGTCTTTTTCTTAATCCTAACAGGAGACGCAAGCCACAGTTCGCACAGGGATGACCGAAGGAATGTGCAAACTGCACGCCCTTGTTTCTACGTTGACTTCATGAAATGTCAACCTTTGAACTTCAAAGGAATTGAAGGCGTTGTCGGTTTAACCTAGTGGATTGAAAAGATGGAGTCAGTCTTCAATATCAGTGGTTGTGCTATTGAAAATTAGGTTAAGTTTGCCACCTGCACTCTGTTAGGTGCTGCTTTGACTTGGTGGAATGGTCAGATAAGAACCTTAGGTCCTGATGCATATTCAATGACTTGGGAAGTACTCAAGAAGAAGATGACGGACAAGTATTGTCCGCAGGGTGAAATCAAGAAACTAGAAATCGAGTTGTGGAACCTAAAGGTCAAAGGGAACGATGTTCCAGCATACACTGAACGTTTCCAAGAGCTAACCCTGATATGTACCAAGTTTGTTGCTAATGAAACCGAGAAGGTTGACAAGTACATCAGTGGACTTCCTGATAACATTTATGGAAATGTCAAGTCTGCCAGACCCAAGACGTTGGATGAGACTATTGAGTTGGCCAACGACTTGATGGATCAGAAACTCCGCACCTATACGGAAAGGCAGACTGATAACCAGAAACAACCATGGTCATCAACAACAACCCTTCAAGAGGCAGAATGTCACCAAGGTCTACAATTTAGGGACAGGTAAAAGGAAACCATATGGGGGAAACTTGCCCAAGTGCACCAAGTGCCATTTTCACCATAATGGCCCGTGTACTCAGAAGTACCACAAGTGCAACAAGGTAGGGCACTTTGCCTACGACTGCAGGAGTTCTGGCAATACAAATGCTGCTAATACTCAGAAGGGCAATGGGGCAAATCCCAAGGGGAATGGTTGTTTTGAATGTGGAGCTCCAGGACATTTCAAGAGAGATTGTCCAAAGTTGAAGAATAAGGATGGAGGAAATAGGAGTGCACAAGGCTGGGTGTATGCAGTTGGGAATGCGGAGAAGAAAGGGAATGCATCGAGGGACCCGGACTCCAATGTCGTCACGGGTACGTTCCTCTTAAACAACCACTATGCATCTATCTTATTCGACACTGGTGCCGATAGAAGCTTTATATCTACTGCATTTAGTTCCCTGATTAACATCGCCCCAACTCCATTAGAAAATAGTTATGATGTCGAACTAGCAGACGGGAAAATAGTCGGGGTAGACACTATTATGCGGGGTTGCACTTTAAATTTCTTAAACCATCCGTTCAACATAGATCTAATGCCCGTAGAACTGGGTAGTTTCGACGTTATTATCGGCATGGATTGGTTAAGAAGGTGTCACGCCGTGATCGTATGTGATGAGAAACTTGTTCAAATTCCCTATGGAAATGAAACTTTGATTTTTCATGGTAACAAAAGTAACAATGGGAGAGAATCTCGGTTAACCATTATCTCATGTTCAAAGGCTTAAGAGTACATGGCAAAAGGATGTCAGATCTTTTTGGCACAGATATCCGCCAAGAAAGAGGAGGACAAGTCAGAAGGAAAGCGACTTAAGGACGTACCAATCATCAGAGATTTTCCTGAAGTGTTTCCCGAGGACTTGCCGGGTCTTCCTTTAGCTCGACCAGTGGAATTCCAGATCGACTTAATTCCAGGAGCCGCTCCCGTAGCTCGAACACCGTATCGATTGGTGCCGTCCGAAATGAAGAAATTGTCGAAACAACTACAAGAGCTTTCCAACAAAGGCTTCATAAGACCCAGTTCCTCACCTTGGGGAGCCTCGGTCTTGTTTGTCAAAAAGAAGGATGGGTCATTCATGATGTGCATTAACTACCGTGAGTTAAATAAGCTGACAGTGAAGAATCGTTATCCACTCCCAAGGATCGACGATTTATTTGATCAACTCTAAGGATCTAGTATTTATTCAAAGATAGATTTGAGATCGGGTTATCACCAGCTTAGAGTACAAGAGCAAGACATTCCAAAGACGGCATTCCGAACTCGGTATGGTTATTACGAGTTTTAGGTTATGCCATTCGGACTAACAAACGCACCTGCGGTATTCATGGACCTCATGAACCGAGTATGCAAGCCTTACTTGGATAAGTTCATAATCGTCTTCATCGATGATATACTTATTTATTCAAAGGACAAGAAAGAGTACAAAGAACATCTTAAGGCAATTTTGGAATTGCTTAAGAAAGAGAAGTTGTATGCCAAGTTTTCAAAGTGTGGATTTTAGATTCCGAAGGTACAATTTCTCAGTTACGTCATTGATAGCAGAGGTATCCATGTGGATCCAGCCAAGATCGAATCTATCAAAGATTAGGCATCTACTAAGACACCGACGGAGATCCGCTAATTTTTAGGTACTGCTGGTTACTATCGAAGGTTCATCGAAGGATTTTCGAAGATTGCTAAATCAATGACGAAGCTTACTCAGAAAGGAATCAAATTTGATTGGGGTGAAAAGGAAGAAAACACTTTTTAGTTATAAAGCAGAAGTTGTGCAGTGCGCCAATTCTAGCCTTGCCTGAAAGAAGCGAAGATTTTGTAGTCTATTGTGATGCTTCACATAAAGGCTTATGCGCTGTGTTAATGCAGAGAGAGAAGGCGATTGCCTATGCTTCTCGACAACTAAAAATTCATGAGAAGAATTACACCACTTATGATTTAGAACTTGGATCGGTAGTGTTTGCTTTGAAGATATGGAGACATTATCTATATGGAATCAAATGCACCGTGTTCACCGACCATAAAAGTCTACAACACATTCTTGACCAAAAGGAGCTTAACATGAGGCAGCGCCATTGGTTAGAATTGCTGAGTGATTACGATTGTGACATTCGTTATCACCCGGGGAAGGCAAACGTAGTGGCCGACACATTGAGCCGTAAGGAATGGATTGAGCCATTACGGGTTCGAGCCTTAGTTATTACTATTGGCTTGAATCTTCCCAAATGAATACTAGAAGCTCAGATCGAAGCCCTAAAACCAGAGAATCTTGAGAATGAAGATGTAGGCGGTATGATCAGAAAGGATATACCTAAGGAAAAGTTGGAACCACGCGCCGATGGAACCTTATGTTTACACGACAGGAGTTGGTTACCTTGCTATGGAGACTTAAGATCCGTGATTATGCACGAATCCCACAAGTCGAAATACTCTATCCATCCCGGTTCCGAAAAGATGTACCAAGACATGAAGAAGCTATATTGGTGGCCAAACATGAAGGCTGACATCGCCACCTATGTTAGCAAGTGCTTGACATGTGCGAGGGTCAAGGCCGAACACCAAAGGCCATCAGGACTGTTAGTACAACCAGCAATACCTGAGTGGAAGTGGGATAATATCACGATGGATTTTATCACCAAGCTTCCTAAGTCGTCACAAGGTTTTGACACCATCTGGGTGATTGTGGATCGACTTACAAAATCTGCTCACTTCTTGCCAATAAGGGAAAATGATCCGTTAGACAAGTTGGCAAGGTTGTACCTGAACAGGATAGTAGCAAGACACGGAATACCTGTTTCAATCATCTGTGATCGTGATGGGAGATTCACGTCAAATTTCTGGAAATCATTTCAGAAAGCTTTGGGTACAGATATAAGTATGAGCACTGCGTACCATCCAAAAACCGACGGCCAGAGCGAGAGGACTATTTAAACTCTCGAGGACATGCTACGTGCTTGCGTGATCGATTTTGGCAAGGGCTGGGTTAAACATTTGCCATTAGCCGAATTTTCGTATAACAACAGTTATCACGCTAGCATAAAGGCCGCACCCTATGAGGCACTTTATGGCCGAAAATGTTGATCACCTGAAACCCAACTGACTGGTCCGGAATTGATCCAAGAAACAACGGAAAAGATCGTCCTGATCAAGCAGAGAATTCAAGCTGCTCAGGATCGACAAAAGAGCTACGTTGATTTGAAGCGAAAGCCAATGGAGTTCAAAGTTAGGGATAGGGTTATGCTCAAGGTCTTACCTTAGAAAGGGGTTGTATGTTTCGGTAAGCGAGGTAAGTTGAACCCAAGATATTTTGGACCTTTCAAGGTGTTAGCCAAAGTTGGGAAAGTTGCCTACAGGCTGGAACTTCCCTAAGAGTTGAGCAGAGTTCATCATAATTTCCATGTGTCAAATCTGAAGAAATGTTACGCTGAGGAACCATTAGTCATGCCGTTAGAAGGAATTCATGTTGACGATAAGCTCCAGTTTGTGGAAGAGCCCATTGAAATCATGGAACGGGAGATCAAACGATTGAAGCAAAGCCGGATACCATTGGTTAAGGTTCGCTGGAACTCTAGGAGAGGTCCTGAGTTCACCTGGGAACGTAAAGATTCGTTCAAACAGAAATACCCACAACTTTTCACAAACCAGGCTACGTCATCTACTACAAGGTCTTAAGCTTTGAGGACAAAGCTCTTTTAACGGGTGGAGACTGTAACATTTCTCAATTTCAAGTCATTTTATGACTCCTATTATTCGTCACTATTTATTTTGGTCCGATACGCGTTTACTTTTAATTTAACTTTTAAGCTAAATCGCGTAGACTAGAAATAATCATACAATGTAAACGGTCATCAAATAAATTAAAGTTTACGTCAATCAAGTGTTATATAATTATTAGGAAGATAATTATTGACTTTGCGTGTTTTAATTTTTATTGGTCACATAAAAGGCTTACGTTTCGCAATAAAATACATTTAGACACACCTCGAAAATACCTAGGCTTACCTAAACTCAAACCAATACCCACTTTTGATCCTTAAACATAAAATTTATATAATTCTTGTGTTAACAAGCCACTAGGGCTGAATATGGGTAAGATTAACCCACACAAAATTCGTCCTATGTGCTAATAACAACTAGAAAATCCCTAATGATCCCTAAAGTACTTGTACATCCCATGTTTAATTAAACATTGTACTAATTGTCTATTCTAAGCTTATTACACAATGGTTATTAACCATTGAACCTCTTTTGGCCTCTTGGACACCGCAGCTAAGATCAAATCACACACACAAGCCATAAGATTTCATGTATCTAGCAAATCTTGTACAATATTGTGTAATTAAGAATGGTACTTGAGTGGTTTAGCATAATACAATGTGAGGTTAACTAGAAACCCCAAAAACTACTACTTTTGGCTCGTTTGTGGTTAAACAAGGACTAGAGAGAGCTAACTAAGTCATGAGCCTATAAATACTCACTCATATTATCACTTAACACATTTCCTAAACTCACAAATTCTCTCAAAGCTAAACCATACTCATTCCTTTCCTTTTTCATTCGGGTTATAAAATAACCAAACCCATACGCTCACAAATTTGCTTCCAAGGATACAAGTAACATTAAGATTTTCATACAAGCTCATAGGAAGGTACACGAGCTAAGGATTCGGGTATACAAATATTTGAAGCTTAGGGTTTATACAAGTTTGGGTGTAAATGCATTTGTGTTGTCTTACAATACTCGAACCAAGTCTCTAGGACCTTTATAAGTCGAATTAAGCCATTCATGTCATTTCTCCATTCGTTTGTTTGCATGTCTAGTTATATAAGTCACGTAATTTTGGGTGGACAAATTACGTGGGCATGAGCATGCATGGTTCGACTCTTGCATGGTTCACGCACATTAATTATACGTATGATTGATCTTGTGTGGTGCTAGTATATACAACGTGTATAAAACATGACGAAACATCAAGTTAAGGCTTAAACATTTCATTTAAAATGCTAGAATGAGAACCATGGTGATCATTTATTCGTTTGTATTAAACACACGAAAACCATGCGTTAACTTTCCATAGGAACGTGATGGCTTGGCTTGGGAACGCGTACACTAGCAATTAAGACGAATGCATGTGATTAATCATGGTTAATAAATCTTAACGAGTGCTTAACAAAAGGATTAGAGCCCTAGAAACTAATAAGTAAACCAAATGACCACTTGCGGGTCATCTTGGGCTTGACAGCTCACTATGGGAGCCCAACAGGCCCATCAGACCACGCATCAGACCACCGAAAGTAGGTCCGTGGTCATATTTTAATAAGCTCTACGAGCTTATTAAGGGGCTAACCATGCTTATTGGACTTACATGGACCATAAAAAGCTCTAGGGATCCTAACCGAACCCTTAATGGGCTTGTTAGCCCATTACCGAGTCCAAACGAGAGCCAATAAGCCACAATAAGCCTAAACAGATTATTGGTGAGCTTATACACTTTAATGGGCTTAATGAACTTGGAAAATGCTAATGGACCTTAAGTGAATAAGCCTAAAGGCTAAAAGGGCTTATCGGGTTCTTATTGGACTATCAAGCCCAATAATGAGCTTATTGGCTTATTGAATTAGCTAAACAGAAAACAGGCCCAAAAGTTCTTATCAAGTCAAAGAAGGGTTAATCTAAAAATTCATAAAGTTATCAAAAAGGAAGTTATAAAACTGCTTGATGCCGAACTGATTTACCCTATCTCTGATAGTCCTTAGGTTAGCCCCGTACATTGTGTACCCAAAAAGGGTGGATTGACCGTTGTGACAAATGATTATAACGAGTTAGTTCTAACTAGGTTAGTAACTGGGTGGCGTGTTTGCATTGACTATAGGAAACTTAATGAAGCCACCCATAAAGATCATTTCCCGTTACCATTAATTGACCAAATGTTTGAACTATTAGCTGGGAATGAGTACTATTGCTTCTTATATGGATTCTTCGGGTATTTTCAAATCCTAATTGACCCGCAAGACCAAGAGAAGACTACTTTTACTTGCCCTTATGGAACTTTTGCCTATCGACGTATGTCTTTCGGTTTATGTAATGCACATGGCATGTTCCAAAGGTGCATGATGGCCATTTTCTACGACATGATCGAGGAATCATGGAAGTCCTTCATGGATGATTTTCTCGTCTTAGGGATTCCTTTTCATCTTGCCTCTCCCATTTAGACAAAATGCTAAAACGGTGCTAAGACACCAATCTTGTTCTAAATTGGAAGAAGTGCCATTTTATGGTCAAAGAGGGCATTGTCCTCGGCCACAAGATTTTGAAATCTGGGATTGAGGTAGATAGAGCAAAAGTCGATGTTATTGCAAATTTACCTCCTCCCACATCTGTCAAAGGAATTCGGAGTTTTCTGGGACACGCTGGGTTTATCGTCGATTCATTCAAGACGTTTTCTAAAATCCGCCCTACCAATGACCTATCCTCTTGAAAAAGAGACCTCCATTCATTTTCTCGACCAAATGGTAGAGAAGGAAATTAAGACTCCTTAAGACGAAAACTAACCGAAGCTCCGATATTAGTTGCCCCCGATTGGGACTTGCCCTTTGAAATTATGTGTGATGCTAGTGACTTTGCGGTTGAGGCAGTCCCTTGGCAACGAAAAAAACCAAACATATTCAACTAAAAAAAAATAAAAAGATACACTATGAGAGCAAGACTATGACCGATGCACACGCTCATTACACCAGCAACGGAAAAAAGAATTATTAGCCGTGTTGGTATGCTTTTGATAAACTCTGACCTTATCCTAGTCTGTCAAAGACCATAGTGTGATACAAGACCACTCGCTCTTAATATCTGCTCGTAAACCAAGATGCTAAAACGAGATTGCTCCATTGGATTTTCCTCCTCTAAGAATTCTGATGTCATTATTCGTGATAAAAAAGGAGCGGAGAATGTCGCGGCCGACCACTTATCTAGATTAGAGAACCCCCATCAATGTGATCCCGAGAAAAAGGAAATTACCAAAACATTTCCTCTCGAGACACTTGGGATGGTTACTTTTCATGGTGATTCTAACACCCTATGGTTTGCCAACATTGCAAACTACCATGCGGGGAATTTTATTGTGAAAGGGATGTCGTCCCAACAAAAAAAAAAATTCTTCAAGGACGTGAAGCATTATTTTTGGGACGACCCCTACTTGTTTAGGATTTATGCGGATCAAGTGATTAGACGGTGTGTATGCAGCCAATAAGCCGTTGATATCCTTACGGCTTGCCATAATGGACCCATCGGGGGACATCAGTGGTGCCAACTAACAGCAAAAAATCTTTGATTCCATTTCTATTGGCCGGATGATTATCGAGTATGCCCATGACTTGGTCACACTGTGGTAAATGGCTTGTCACGTTCAAGGCAAAATCTCGCAACGTGATGATATACCTCAAAATGCAATCAAGTATTGCGAGAAACTTTGACATATGGGCATTCGATTTTATGGGCCGTCCCGTCTTCTTGAGTGGAACAATAGTACATTAATCAGGGCCGTTGACACTTTTCAAAATGGGTTGGAATGAAAGCGCTCCCCACTAATGATGCGAGTTGTTTGTAAGTTCTTAAAATCTCTCTTCGCCCGTTTTAGAACTCCTCGTGCTATTATTAGTTATCGCGGCACTCATTTTGCAATGACCAATTCGCGAAGTTCATGCTTAAATATGGGGTAACCCACCGACTCTCTACCGCGTATCATCCACAAACAAGTGGACAAGTGGAGGTTTTCAAATCCTGGTTTGGAACGTATATTAGAAAAGAACGTAGGAAAACCGTGCTTCATGTCGACAAGAAGGAAGATGCACTATGGGCATTCCGTACCGCATTTAAGAAACTTATCGAGTGCACCCCTTATAAACTCGTGTACGGAAAGGATTATCATCTTCCCTCAAACTCGAACACAAGCCTTACTGGGCCCCTTAGAAGATACTGTAATTTTGACCTCAAGACCGGCGGGGAGACACCGAAAAGTTCATATGAACGAATTTGAATGAACTTCGTGGATCAAGCCTTAGAGAAATCTTTAATTTACAAACAGAAAACACAGAAGATTCACGACTCCAAATCAGGAACCGCATTTCAACATTGGTGATCAGAGTCCTTCTCTTCAATTTCTCGTTTAAAGATTTTCTCGGGCAAGCTTAAGACCCGCTGGACCAGACCGTTCACCGTCACCCAAGTTTTCCCTTATGGTACCGTTGAGTTATCTTCAACCAACGGACCAAACTTCAAGGTGAACGGTCATAGACTCAAACATTACTTTGGAGGGGACATTCCACCCATGGTTGTCCTGGATCTCCAAACCTTCCCCATGGACAATTAAATTCGGGGTCGAGTCAAGCTCGTGACTCGGTTAACAAAAACAAAGCGCTTCTCGGGAGGCAACCCGTGTTTCTGTCTTCTTTCTATTTTCTAATAAGTGTAACGTGAGGGGGCTCGCCTCTTCCAATCTCGTGTTTTTGTTGTCTGTGATAATTGGCAGGATTTCCCAGATTATGAAGACTCTCGTGCTCGTGGTTTTGTCCAACGCTCACTCGGTCTTCATTCCTTTGCATGCTTATTTTGGGAATCCTATATCCTTGATCTTATTGACTAACGTTTAATCTTTAGCATAATTAATAAACGGCTTTAGATTTACGTGAGATTCCCTTTTGTATTAGGAATATACGTTGGAATTAGTATGAGGGGGTTGGCAACCCCCACACATTGAGGACAATGTATCATTCTAGTATGAGGGGGAATCTATCGATTTGATCCCACTTGCATTTGTCTATGTCTTTCACGTATCCCCGTTTTACCATGAAATTTTAAAAAAATTGCAAAAATAAAATAAGTGATTATCACAAATGTAGACTTTTCGCTAGTGAGAATAAGAATAATTTACATAAATATAGTCTTTCCGCTGGTGAGATAAGATATTATTTTTGACTTGTCCGAGCACTGTTGAGCTCTAGCTTACTACCTTAACCCTTAATAATGTATAACGCTTTTGATAAGTCTTTTATACAAAAAGCTTTAAAATGCGAATTCTAGCTCAAAAGGCCAAGATTTTGCAAGTTTCCATAAATGACTTTAAATATGCAAAGCTTAATTTTATTTGGCTAAGCATTCGTGGATCTTTTTATTAAAGATTTTAAATTTGCGAAGAACGAGAAATGATAGAGTTAAATATAAGTTGGAATGCTAAGCAAGGATTAGATGGAATTCTTAAAAGCTCATAAGTGTAATTTGTGGCTTTTTCTCCTAGTAGCTTCTAAAATGACTAATCATACGTGCTCTTTTTGAAAGACAAGTTAGAGTTTTATCACTCTTAAAAGTCCGTTAAGACCAACATTTTTAGAGTAAAAAGCTTTATCATTGATAAATAAGAGTTTTTGATCAAATATGTTTTAATTTTCTAAAAAGAAATTTTCCCTATATACAGTGTAAATATTAATGTTGCAAAAAAGGAAAAAAATAATAATAATGAAAAATGAAAATGATGTGAAAAATATAATAATGTTGCTAGTATATGTTGCTTAATAAATAAAGAGAAAATGTCTTTTTTTAAAATGTAAACATTCTTTTGAACTTAAATTGTTATTCCCTACAAAACTTTTAAACCGGACGGTTTGTTAATTTTGATCAGTATTTCTGTGAGGTTTCAAAAGCATGTGCACTTGACACGATGAGGTCGGGATGGTTCCGAGAGAAACGTCACTTTAAGAAATTAACTTACCTTTCAATGTCTTTAGTTTTGGAGGAATTAGCTGCTTTGGTGTTTATAAACTTACTAAGTTTTATGGTAAGATTGTAGTAAAGGGTTCAAAAGTCAGAGATATCTCGCAAATTTTCTTGTGGGGTGTTAAAAGCCGGTCCACTAGCCGACAGGTTGGGTGTACCGGAGAATTGTTGTACATGGGACAATCTCACCTTTTGTAAATTCTTATAAATAAACGTGGTAACGTGAAACTTGGAAAGGTTATATCTATCTAAAATTGTGGTTGGATGTCAAATTTCAACTGAGTCATCACGCCTTAATGGTTGATTATCTGTAAAGTGTAAAAAAGTTTTACACAAATTTCAAATATGAGTAGCGTTAGTATTCACACTTAGAAATTAACAATGATTTCATTTTTAATGCTTAAGTTTGGAAATAAGTGAAAAATCAGGGACGATGAAGTTATCCTTCTAGGGCACCTTAGGATTGAGGTGTTTATTTTTTAGTGATCTTAAATGTTTTTGATCACTAATGAAATTCAAGCATGATGTACATATAAAAAAATCAACAAAATATGATGCTAGTAAGAAAATGGTAAAACTGGGAGTGTTTGAAAAATTTAATTTCATAATCCCTTTAATTTTACACTTTGCTACTTTGTCAAGGTATTTAAAATTAAGGGGGTTGAAAATTTTTGTTTTCTAACATGGAATTTATTTCATTGCGTGAGGACACAGCAATAATTTGGTATGAGGGGATTTGGTATGTGCTTAAATACACATACATTTTCCTAAATAAAACAAGCTTAAATAGCCAAAAACGGACTTAAAATGCCAAATATATGCTTGTTTTATGTTATGTACTATGCAGGTAACGGATATTCACAAAAAGATAAAAACAAGGCAAAAACCAGACAAAACCGAGCATGGGATTAAAAAGAGCGTGGAAAACCAAAGCCGAAGGCGTATGCATCTTAGTGGGCCAACCCAACCCAAGTTAATGGGTCAAGTCAACCTATTATGCCATTTATACAAAAGCCTTAAACACTAAAAAGCCCAAAACCAAAAAAAAACCTTATAACCGGCCCAACAAGCCCAATCCTTCAACCATAACCCTGTTAAAACCTTTTACATCACCAGTCCTTGGAGATTTACACCGTTAGTCCCCAAGGACTAACACCGTTAGTCCTTAAACCAAACAACCCCCTAACGTCCGTTACTCTTTTTAATCTACAAATTTAAAAATTATATTAAGTAAATACCGAAATGGCAGGTAGCGCCCTAAATAGGGCAAGACCCATTCTCCATTGATGCGAACGTGTTCAACACCCTCTCATTGACGTCCTGACACACTCAGTGCCACGTTGGCACTCTCAAGACCCCCTATTGGTCAAGAAAACGCGTATAGGGATAAGAACAAGGTCAAAGGCAGGTTTAATGGTGATTGGCAAAGATTGAAGCTTTCCTAAAACTATTTTTGGGATGATTGAAGATGGTTAGCTGTTTCTTACCACATGGATTGCACAAGACTCCCCTATAAATAGGGGAGGATTTCAAGTTGAAGGTTCATCTACATTTCCAGCATTATATTTTTTTCCCGTTATGTTAAATTCTGGTTTTAAGCTTATTACTTAAGCATTTTACCTTCCCAAGCATTGTAATCTCAAGGTTTATTCAATAAAAAGTCAAATTTCTGGTTCCTCCTATTTCATTACTGTTATATGATTTCCAAGCTCTTGGATGATAAGCCAATAAGGGATGGGCTTATGGTACTCAATAGAATAAGCTTATAAGCTCTTAGGAAGCTCTTAACTCCTTGTTAAAAGTAAGGAACAAGGTGTGTTCTACTTTTGATTTCAAAAGGTTATTTTGTATTTTATGTCTTTGCTATTAAATTGCTTATTTACATTAATAATTGCTTATTACATACCTATTTTAGACCTTATGTAGCTATTTGATTTAGTTCTTTTGACTTCTCAATAATTGTCATTGAAGTTTATTGTTTTTCCTAAAAATTCTATCGAATAAGCCAAAATTAGCTTATTTAATTTGCTTATTATTGAGTGCTTACAATTGGTTGAAATTTGCTTAATAAACTTAGTTAAACATCTGTTTTCAAAAATAATCTTGCCTAAATCAGTCTGTATTAAAAATACAAAAAAGGATTTTTAAGGGGGTGTTTGGGTCAAGAGCCAAAATGGGTCAAATGAGGGTAAAAATTGTTTTTGTTCTTTAAGCCAACTTTAACAAACTTTAATTTAACCTATAAATAAAAACAATAACTCAGTTTTTATACGTTCTAGTGGTTTAATTATAAGTTTTTAAGGTTGTGTGTTCTAAGTGTTTGAATCTGTGGTCTGAACAATTTTTCAAACTGTTTATTTCTATTCTTTTGCATACAAGTTGTTTTGAGGTCTTGTCTATGCTTCATTTTGGTTTCCTAATGCATTAGATTAGTGATTGGTTAAGTGTGCAATTGTTTGATTCAAAACTGTTAAATGCACAAGTAGTTTTTTTAGATAAAAAGCCCTTTTTCAAGCTTAAATTTAAGTTAGCAAATGTCTGAGTTAAGCCTTAAAATTAATAGCATAAGTTCTTTGTAGTCCAAAGCTTATCTGTTTAAGCTTATTTAGGTTTTAAGTCTTCATTTAAGTGCATCTTTTTAAGGCTGCAAAAGCCCCTTTTGACTTTTATCTAAAACTTGAAAATTTAGACTTAGCTTCACAGCCTTTTTTGCAATTTTTATTTAGCTTATTCGCAATCTATAGTGCTTAATTTTTGCTTTTTATTATAGCTTAATGTATAAGCTTATATGTTTTGAGTTCTTAGACAATAGCTTATTGGTTTACTAGCTTAAAATTTAGCTTAACCCCCTAGGCTGTTTTGTTCTCAAACTTAGTCTAAAAGCTTATTTGAGAATCTGAGCTTATGGCTTATTGGAATTGCTAAATTTTTGTTTTTATTTGCTTATTAGGTTAAGTTAAAGCCCTTTTGAGCTTATCAGCCCTTAAGTATAGCTTTTTAAAGCTTTTTCACAAAATAAGTTAAGTAAAAAGCTCATATGTCCTCTTTAAGTATTCTGTAACTCTTTTCAGCACATTTTCTAGCTTATTTGTGCTTTTCTCAAAAAGTTTCTTTTTAAAAAAAAATGCTTATTTAGGCTTATTAGTTAAGTTTTTAAAAAGAAATAAAAAAAATTATATATTTTTCAAAAAAAACCAAGGTCCAGGACTCGAACCTACGACCTTAGCCTTCATACTCAACACATTTAACACCACTCTACACTACCACTCGCCCTTGGGTCTTTTTCAATTTGTATTTGTAATATTTAATATTTAAGGGGTATTCGCCATTATAAGCTTATAGCTTATATAAGCTTATTTATAGCTTATTCGTTTAGCCAATTTTCAAGTTAGCATTTTTCTTAGATTCCTCATAGTTCAAACTACTTTTCCTGAATTTTTCAGATTTTTCTAAATTAGTTTAGTATTTTTAATGTTTAATTTAGATTAAAAGTGTTTTTAATTCATAATAAATTAAATAAAAGTCAAAAAAATATAATTCTTTTTAAAAAAAATCTTTTATCATTTAGGATTTTTAGAAACCAAGTTTGCTTTTCTAGAGGTAAAATTTGAAGTTTTAGGTTTTTAAGTCGCGTTTTTAGAATCCCGTTAACGTTTTTCCTACTTAGGTTGTGTTTGCTTAAATTATTGTTTTCTTTTACTTGTTTTTGCATTTATATTTGTAGAAATTAGAATCAAAATTCAGAATCTTATATCCATCAAAATCCCGATCACAAACTTCAACGCGAAGTTTAATTCACGCCTCGCAGGAACAAAAACGACCCGGGAAACGACTATAAGGGGTTACTTTCGAAGTCGATACTTCCAGAATTATATTTTATTTGTGAGTTGGCTTAATTGCTGATTCACCTATATTATATATATATACTATTGACTCGATCAAATTGCGAACGCGCTTTAAGACCAAACTATGTTTTAAGGTCTGCTAAAATAAGAAAGAAGAAGATGGCTATGTCTCTGAAATCAACTCCCGTTCCCACAAAAAGAAAGACAAGGTTAAACAAAATAGAAGACATTGTGTTGCCTTATGATTTAGAGATACATTACTTGTTATTATCAATTTTAATTCAATATATTATATTTTAGTATATTACTCATATGGCCAATTGATTACAGGATATCTCCGGACAGCCACGAATTTGGTCAATCAATCATATAATGACACATGACCTGTTTGTTGAGGTTTGGCGCAAATTCTTAATTAATTTATAATTTATAAATTTAGTATTATTTATAATCAAATTTTTTTAACTAGAATCTGTCAAGACCAGATGGTTGCAAAAGTGACAAGGTTGCAGTTCCTGAGTATATGTCTTCGTTTATAAACAACAAAGATCTTCCAGAGTATCAGTTTCCTTGGGGCAAACGAGACATTGTTATAGGTCGATCTTTTTGGTTGAGTTTGTCTTGTCTTAACATTGATAAATCAGGCTGGTTGACTGACCAAGTAAGTACTTATAGATTGCCTAATTTAAAATTGATCATAATTCATTTCAATTCTTAATTAAATTTTAATTTCCATTAACAGCACCTTGATGTATGGATTAATCTAATGTGTCTTTAAGACCACCCGAAGCAGATTGGGCGATTATAAGCCCTTATTTCTCAACATGCATCTTAAATGGGATGATGCAAGATTATTTTTCAAACGACCATATGTATCCCCTGCCCTGGATAGCCGTTGAGAAGGTTTGTTCCGCCCAAACTTTTTATTATGTCAAATTAAATTGTTTGTTAATTTGTTATTAATTGTTCCTTAATTATAAATCAGGTGTATTTCCGGGTAATTATCCGATACAACATTGGTGTCTTGCCCAGCTTGAAATACGTACTGGAGTTGTTACATTTTATGATTCACTTGGTTGGGCTTGTAAAACCCAAAAATTAAAATTTCATTTCATATTGGTAATTTTGAATATAACCTAAAGTTTATTAATATGCATTTGAAATTAAAACATTAGGTTATAAATATTTGTAAATATTAAGGATATAATATAAGATGTATTATTAATAAAAAAAATATATAAATTCCTAAATTAAATGTATAAATCCCCCCCCCCTTCCTAATTAATAAGAAAATATTTTTGATTTTTGGTTATTTAGGTTTATTTACACTTCCTTTTTTGTTTAAAACACTATTTTAAGTATTAGCGGGAGTGAAAAGTTTTAGTAAATATTTGTGTAAACTTCAAAATGGAAGAAAATATTTTTGTCCCCCTCCTCTTTGAGTGTAACCGGCCATATATGGTGTATAAACACACCATATATTTTATTTTGTTAGCTACATATATTTTAGGAATGAAGTGTGGATAATGTGTAATCTTTCTAAAAGAATAAAAAGATTTTGTCCCCCTCCTCTATCCCTTATAAAATCCGGCCCCTCCTCCCCCATTCTCCATATTCTCTCAAAAAATTTACTCCCAAAAATCTTGTGAAATCATCTCTAGAATTTGCAAGAAGAAGTTGGTGATTCGGGTAGAGTTTTTCAAGCTTTGGTGTTCTTAGTGTGATCCTTGATTCTTGGTGTTTGTTCTTGTTCTTGTCATTCATCTTGGTATTCCCTTAGGTATGTCTTGATTTTTTGTTTCATTATTGTTGTCACCATGATTACATATGCAAAAGTTTCATAAAAAACCTAAAAGATTGTAAGAAATAATGTGTCTATGTTCTTATCAATTTCTCTAGGGTTTAATCTAATTAAAATGGTTAAATTACATGTTATGAAACCCTAAGAAAATCATTAAATGTGTTATTAATAAAAACTACAAGATTAGAAACCCTAGGGTTGGTTTTGATGGGTGTTAATTAGGGTTTTCATTTTTTTTTTTTTTTTTTTTCATGGTTAATTAATTCTGGCCAGAATTTTAGGTAATGTTCAACGAGGTTAAATCAATGATTAAAATTGATTTAACATGTTTCTCGGCCTAGATTAAAATTCAGTGAGTAGAGTTTCTGCAGAAAAGTTAATTTTCATAATTTTCAAGTCGAAAGGTTGGTTTGGTTGCTAAAGTAAAGTGTCAAAACTCGATCAATCTGAAAAAATTAAGGTGTAGTATGTTGATTTTTAATTCTCAAACCATAATGAATTAGCCTTTGAAATTTACGTAGGTTAATCTTCATGATATTAGCTACGTCCATGATTTTTTGAGATTTTTCTGAATTGTCTAAGTATGGTAAATACGCGTCAACTTTTCAAAGGTTCTGCCAGGACAAAATTCGGATCTATTTTGGGTAACAAGGGTCAAATGGATACTTAAACATGGAAATAAATTAAACCAATGACCATGAGTGTATTAGACATGTGTGGGAACCTCTATGATTTTTGGTGTAAATTTAGAAGATGTTTTTATGGGTATTTTTATGTATGGAAAAATTAACTTAAAATACAGTTGTCAAAATTGAAATTTTTGGAAACATTAATTAAGTCAAGTAAACTTTATTTATGGTATGATTAAGGTACAGAGCTTTATGGAAATAAGATAGATAATAATTATTATATCATGGATTTCTTATACGATAAGTGAAGGTGTTGTGATCTCTTGCTTTTGTGTTCATTTCTCTCTAATTGCTTATTCGTTAAGGTACATATATTCCGTCCTTTTAGTAAGGAAATCTCATGACTTGATTCTCATTTGTTTTTCACTACTTTGACTAGTTTGATATTCCTTTGTTTTGCAATCTGTAAACATGACTCATTTGATGTTGACAATCCGTTTGATTCGATATTCGTTTGTATGAATCTGTTGGTTCTTGTTTGGAATATGCTACTAGATTCGTTTCCATATTTGAAACTTGATCATTGTTATCTTTTGCCGATCTCTTTACCCGAGCTATTTGTATCTAGTCATGGAGGTACCATGACCATGTCATTGATGCACCAAAGTCATGACACTATCTGTGGCGGTGTGATTAGTCCACGACGTTCCCTTTTGTATGTGCACTTATTATGATTTGATTATATATGTTCGTACACTCGCCATAGTGCTTGTGTATATGGATATGACTTTGTTCTGCAGGGAGCGTATGGATGCATCCTAGGTACTTTGTTCTGTTCAGTTCAGGTGAATGGTTGTGTGTGTGCAATACACCCTATTTCACATTTTGTAGGGTACATCTGGAGTCTGCAGCTCCTATGTACAATTTTATATGATATGATATGATACGATTTATGTTGGATTATGTAGTCTAAGCATGTGGCATGCTTTAGACTTTTGTTTCGAGCTCGTGGGCACTCCTTTGTTATCCTTAATTCCTAATTATCGCTTATTATTTCGTATGACATTTGTTTAGCAGATTCTCGTGATCCGTTTTGTTCATTCCATTATCTTATTACCGTTGTCGTTATTATATATGTTCACTGAGTGTTAGCTCAGCCGCATTTTCTTTTCCTGCGGCAGGAACTAAGCGGGAAGCTGGGATTTGAGTGTTGAGAGTAGGAAGATTCTAGAAGACCAACCCTTATTAGATTTCTCATTGTTTTGGATTTATATTTAAGACCCTTTCGTTGGAAGATTTCTTTCATTTAGACTTTGTTGGAATTTAATACTTTTAGAAGTCATTTTGTTTCATGACTAAGTATTTTTATTTAATAAAGTGTTCCGCTTGCGTTTATATGTTCTGATTTGACACCATAACGTAATTGTTGGTCTCTTTATCAGAGCGGGATGTTAAAATAATGGTATCAGAGCCATTTCGACCTATAAAACCTAGGTTATGACCTATGAGGATTGGGTAGACATTAGGCTTCCTTTCGTATTTTGATATTATCGCTTCCTTTTGTATTTTGATTTTAACTCTAAATTGTCTTCGTTGTTTCATTCGTTGACCGGGTATTTTCTTCGACCAAGGATCAGGTAGCTAACTCTTTAGGTACCGTTTCGGGAACTCTCTTCTTGAATGGTCGTGCTGTTTTTGTCTTATTTGTTACGGATGCAACACATTCTGTGGTTTCTGTCTCATTTACTAAACACATTAGCATCTTCCCTACGCTACTTAATTATACCTTACCGATATCTACGCTTATAAAAAGTCTGACCACGAATATCTGAATTGTCTGCTTCGTTTTGATGATAAGATTTGTTTTACTAATTTGCCTCTCTTAGAACTGAGTGATTTCGATTTTAGTCTTGGTATGAATTGGTTGACTGTTCATCGCGCCCCTATCATTTGTCATACCAATCGTGTCATCTTTGGTAATCTGAATAACCCTGAATTCATCTACCTATTTCAATTTCGATTTTAATTTCAAAGATGAAAATTTCTTTTTAGAGGGGAAGAGTTGTAAAACCCAAAAATTTGGTTTACATTTTTATTTCATCATTTTGAATATAACCTAAGTTTGAATAGTATGACTTTAACATTAAAAACCTTGGGTTATAACCATTTCTGTATTATAAATACATAACATAAGGAAATTGTTTTTCAAAAAAGAAAAAAAAGCAGGATGTATATATATATATATATATATATATATATACATTAAACCCCCCACTATATATTTAGAAATTATTTTATTTTATTTTTACAAATCTTATTATAAGTAATAAGTGTAAAGAGATTAGACCAAATCTTTTGTAATCTTCTAAAAGAATAGAAATTTTTTGTCCCCCTCTCATCTACTATATAAAATGTGATCTCTTCCCTCTCCCTCATCATTCTCTCTCAAAAATTTATCCTCCAAAACTTGTGTAATCATTCTTAGAATTTGCAAGAAGAAGTTGATGAATTCGGTAGAAGTATTCAAGCTTTGTGTTCTTGATTCCTTGGTGTCTTGGTTGTTCTTGTCTCCATCTCTATTCCATAGGTATTCCATGATTCTCTTGATTCATCTTTTATGTCCATGATTCATACAAAAGTTTTCTACATAAAATCATAAAGTGGTAAAAAGAAGAAAACATGTATTCATGATCTTGTTAATTTGTATATGGTGTAATCTGATTCTTATGGCTAAAATTATGTTTTGAAACCCTAGATAAATGTTAATGGTGTTATTAATGAAATCATGCATGATTAGAAACCCTAGGATGAGTTTTGGTAAAAAGAATGGTTAAGGATTAGGGTTTTTGTGCTTAAAATGTCTACCCAGAATTTTGGGTCGTGTTCATAGGGTGTAACTCGGTGATAAAAATGAGTTTTGACATGATTCTTGAGCCTAAAGTTAAATTCAAAGAGTCTAGTTTCTGGAAAATCCGGGCTCATGTCAATTGGAGGTCGGGAAGGTCGATTTTTAGATTTTATAAGATTAAGTGTCGAATCTGGAATTTCTATCCGAAAAATTCAGTAGTAGTATTTGATTTTTAATTCTCAAACCGTAAGGAGTTAGCCTCTAAAATTTGATTTGGTAAATCTTCATGATATTAGCTACATCCATGATTTTTTTCAGAATTTTCTGAGTTGTCTAAGTAGGGTTTTTACGCGTCAACTTTTCGAAGGTTCTGTCAGATCAATTTCGGGATCAGTTTTGGTAACAAGGGTAAAAGGGGTATGTAAACTTGGAAATAAAATCAACCAAAAATCAGGGATATATTAGACATATATGGGAACCTCTGTAATTTTTGGTATATTTTTAGAAGGTGTTTTTATGGGTCTTTTAAGCTTGGAAACTTACCTTAAAAACTAGACAGATTCTGAAAATTTAGGAAACCCTAATTAGGTCACTTAAACTCTATATATGGTAAGATCAAGTGATAAAACTTATAAAATAAGATGGATAATAATATTTAATCATGGATATATGTAGATTAGGTGAAGAGGTTTTGATCCTTTGTCTTCGTGTTCGTTCTCTCTGTTGCTTGTTTGTTAAGGTACAGATATTTCATCCTTTTAGTAAGGACACCTTATGATTTAAATCTCCATTATCTTAGCTACTTTGATTCAATTGATATTTGTTTGATATTCCGTTTGATTTGCTATCCGTAATCATGACTCCTTTGATTTTCACTGATATTCCGTTTGATTTGATATTCGCAATTATGATTCTGTTGATCCTTGTTTGAATATGATGCTAGATCCGTTATCTTGACTTGATCATTAGTATCTTGTTCACTTATATCTTTTGCTTAAATCTTTTCCCGAGCTATTTTAACTAGTCATGGAGGTACCATAACCATGTCATTGATGCACCAATGGCATGACATTATCTGTGGCAGTGTGATTAGTCCACGACGTTCCCTTTTGAATGATGGCCTTTGATTATTATTAGCTTACATATGTATGTATACTCGTCATTGTACTTGTTTATATGGATATGACTTTATTTTGCAGGGAGCGTATGGATGCATCCTAGGTACTTTGTTCCGTTCAGTTCGGGTGAATGGTTGTGTGTGTGCTATACACCCTATATCACATTTGCTACATCAGGGAACATTTGTTTGGGCTCGTGGGCATTCCTTTTATTACTCCCATCCTATTCATTGATCTATATATATCGTTTGGCATTTTGTTGGCAGGTTCTCGATATTCGTTTCGTTCAAACCTTCGTTTTATTTCTATTATTATTATTATATTTGTTCACTGAGCATTAGCTCAGCCGCATTTTCTTTTCCTGCGGCAGGTAATAAGCGGGAAGCTTGGATTTGAGTGTTGAGAGCAGGAAGCTCTTAAAGGACCGACCCTTGATAGATTTCCTTGTTTGGATTTATGTTTAAGACTTATTTCGTTGGAAGATCTCTTTTCATTTAGTCTTTGTTGGAATTTAATACTTTTGGAAGTCATTTTGTTTCATGACTTAGTATTTTTATTTAATAAAGTCTTCCGCTTGCGTTTATATGTTCTGATATGACACCATAATGTGACTCTTGGTCTCTTTATCGGAGCGGGATGTTACAATTATGGTATCAGAGCCAGGTTGAGCCCTGTAGAACCTAGGTTATGACCTGTGAGGATTGGGTAGACATTAGGTTTCCTTTTGATATGATCGCTTCCTTTTGTATTTTGATCTTAACTTTAAATTATCTTCGCTGTTTCATTTGTTGATTACTAAGATGGTCGGCACACGTCAATCTACCCCCGAATTTTCAGGTCTTGCTTTTCAGGCAGCTAACTCTTCAGGTACCGTTTCGGGAACTCTCTTCTTGAATGGTCGTGTTGTTTTGTCTTATTTGATACGAGTGTAACACATTATGTGTTTCTATTTCATTTGCTAAACACCTTAGCATCTTCCCTACGCAACTTAATTATACCTTATCGATATCTATGCCTATGAAAAGTCTGACCACGAATATCAGAACTGTCCGCTTCATTTTGATGATAAGATTCATTTTGCTAATTTGCTTCCCCTAGAAATGAGTGACTTCGATATTAGTCTTGGTATGAATTGGTTAACTGTTCATCGCGCCGCTATCGTTTGTCATACCAATCGTGTCATCTTTGGTAATCTGAATAACATTGAATTCATCTACCTATTTCAATTTTGATTTTATTTTTGATTTCAATTTCGAGGACAAAATTTTCTTTTTAGAGGGGAAGAGTTGTAAAACCCAAAAATTTGGTTTGCATTTTATTTTATCATTTTGAAATATAACCTAAGTTAAATAATAAGAATTTGACATTTAAAAATCTTAGGTTATAATTAATTGTATATTATTAAGTTATAATATAAGATATATAGTTTAAAAAATATATATATATAAATTCCCTAATTTATTTACATAAATCCCCCCCCCCCTCCCCCTCTAGAAATATTTTTTGATTTTGTTATTTTGTTTATTTACTTTCCTTTTTTATAAAACCTATTTTAAGAAATAAGAGTAAAAAGATTTTTAGCAAATATTGTGTAATCTTCAAAAATTTTGTTCCCCCTCTTTTCCTTCATTTAGGCTGGCCCCTATGGGGTATTATTTACCAAAATCTTTTATTTTTGAAGCTTGGCTTAATTTAAGAAAATAGTGTAGGAAAAAGGAGATCAAATCTTTTAATTTTGCAAGAAAGTTATTTTTGTATTCCCCTCCTCTTTCTTCTTATATAGCCGGCCATATTCACTCCTCTCCACCATTATTCTCTCAAAAATTTTACTCCAAAAACTTGTGAATTCATCCATAGAAGTTGCAAGAAGGGAGAAGGTGTAGGTGGTTCCGGTTGGTTATTCAAGTTTTGGTGCTTGTGGTGTAATTCTTTGGTGTTCCTGGTATAATTCTTTGGTGTTCTTGGTGTGGTGTTCTTGTTCTCGTATCTATCTTAATCTTTGTAAGTATTCCATGTCCCTTGTTTCATCTTTGTATTCCATGATTCACATATAAAGTTTTCATAAAAACCTAAAAGATAGTAAAGAAAACATGTGTTCTTAATCTTGTTAAATTGAAGGGCTTAATCTTGTTAAAATGGTGTAATAACATGTTATGAAACCCTAGATATCATTAATGGTGTAATTAATAAGAAACTACAAGATTAGAAACCTTAGGGTTTGTTTTGATTGGTGAATATGTTTAAAATTTTTGGGCAGAATTTTGGTCATGTTCAACGGGGTGTATCTTGATAATAAAAACGTGTTTTAACATGATTCTTGAGCCTAAAGTTAAATTAAAAGAGTCTAGTTTTTGGAAAATCCAGGCTCATGTCAATTGGAGGTCGGGAAGGTTGATTTTTAAATTTTATAAGATTAAGTGGTGAATCTGGGATTTCTATCTGAAAAATTCAGTAGTTGTATTGGATTTTTAATTCTCAAACCGTAAGGAGTTAGCCTCTAAAATTTGATTTGGTAAATCTTCCTGATATTAGCTACATCCATGATTTTTTTCAGAATTTTCTGAGTTGTCTAAGTAGGGTTTTTACGTGTCAACTTTTCGAAGGTTCTGTCAGATCAATTTCGGGATTAGTTTTGTTAACAAGGGTAAAAGGGGTATGTAAACTTGGAAATAAAATCAACCAAAAATCAAGGATATATTAGACATATATGGGAACCTCTGTAATTTTTTTTATATTTTTAGAAGGTGTTTTTATGGGTCTTTTAATCTTGGAAACTTACCTTAAAAACTGGACAGATTCTGAAAATTTAGGAAACCCTAATTAGGTCACTTAAACTATATATATGGTAAGATCAAGTGATAAAACTTATAAAATAAGATGGATAATAATATGTAATCATGGATTTATGTAGATTTGGTGAAGAAGTTTTGATCTTTTGTCTTCGTGTTCGTTCTCTTCGTTGCTTGTTTGTTAAGGTACAGATATTCCATCCTTTTAGTAAGGACACCTTATGATTTAAATCTCCATTATTTTAGCTACTTTGATTCAGTTGATATTCGTTTGATATTATGTTTGATTTGCTATCCGTAATCATGAATCCTTTGATATTCACTGATATTCCATTTGATTTGATATTCGCAATTATGATTCTGTTGATCCTTGTTTGAATATGATGTTAGATCCGTTATCTTGACTTGATCATTAGTATCTTGTTCACTTATATCTTCTGCCTAAATCTTGCCTGAGCTATTTGAACTAGTCATGGAGGTACCATGACCATGTCATTGATGCACCAATGGCATGACACTATTTGTGGTGGTGTGATTTTAGTCAACCACGTTCTCCTTTTGAATGAATGGCGCTATGAATTATTATTAGACTTACAATGATGTATACACGTCAATTGTACTTGTGTATATGGATATGACTTTGTTTTTGGCACGACGTGTGGATGCATCCTAGTAACACTGTTTCCGTTCAGTTTCAGGTGAATGGTTGTGTGTGAGCTCAACACCTCCAAAGAATATATGGTACATCAGGGATGCCTACCTGTGTACATTAGATATATGTGACTGTTTGATTATATCTGTTTAGGGTCATCAGTAATCATGATTAGGAACATTTATCCTGAGCTCAGTGGCAGTTCCTTTGTTGTCTTGATTCGTATTCATTCGATTCCGTATTTTCGTATGATATTTGTATTTAGGCAGGTTCGCGTTATTTGTATTCATTCATTCTTTTTGTCACTTTCCCTCATTATTATTATAGTGTTCACTGAGCATTATCTCAGACCGCATATTCTTTTTCCTGCGGCAGTAATAACGGAACTGATTTAAGTGTTGAGAACAAAGCTCTTAAATGGACCGACCCTTGAAAAGATTTCCTTGTTTGGATTTATGTATAAGACTTATTTCGATGGAAGATCTCTTTTCATTTGTCTTTGTTGGAATATATAATACTTTAGGAAGTCATTTTGATTTCAATGACTTAGTATTTTTATTTAAATAATAAAGTCTTCCGCTATTCGTTTATAATGTTTCTGATATGACACCATAATGTGACTCTTAGTCTCTTTATCGGAGCGGGATGTTACACCTCTTCTGCTCTTCTTCTCTTCTGAAAATTGACTTTTATGGTTTAGGTATCGAAAATATGATTTAGCACACTTAAAACACAGTTTTTTTTTGAGTTAATCTATTTATAAGGTTTTGGA
This sequence comes from Tanacetum coccineum, assembly GCA_026074375.1. Lineage (NCBI taxonomy): Eukaryota > Viridiplantae > Streptophyta > Magnoliopsida > Asterales > Asteraceae > Tanacetum > Tanacetum coccineum. Next base: position 135,025 of record BQNB010000380.1, on the reverse strand, counting down.
AAATGTCAATAACAGACGTATCGAAGGTTGATACGGATATTGTGAGGAGTTTTTTTTTGGCGAGTAGAGACCTAACAGTCGATCTCTTTCCAAATATTTATTTCCTAAAGTTGAATAGCGGCGTCATTGGTCAGCACCCTGAACAGGCGTATGATCATTGTTTCCTTCGTGGTCTTTAGTGAAGTGCAGGCACAGATGCGCCGTATCTTCCTTGATGGATACGGCGTATTGGTTGTTAGAACAGTAATCCTCATATTTCTTTTCGTTCACGGCTCCAGAATGCTGCCTTGTATTGCGAATCATCTTCACCATGTACTTTACCATAATTACTGCAATTCTCAAATACAAACGATTAAGTATCAATTCTTTGCAATAATTATACAAAATGGGTTATTTACATAGGATAAAATATTGCTAAAAAGTAGACGTTAATTGATTCATTTAGTGGTAGCTAATCAGTGAAATGTAGCAAAAGGAGAAAGTTAAACGGAATGGGCCTAAAGTTTGGTGAGAATGTCCTAAGCTTTCCTCTTTAATTCATCTACAAATCAACCTTTACACCAAACTGACCTCACTCCCACTGCGGTCTCAGTAATGATTTTGAAGCACAATTCTAGAATCAATAAATCACGTGACACACTATACAATTTTTGTAAACCGAAGCCAATAATGCTCAAGGAAGCGACAACTACAATACAACAGCCGTAATGACGATGGACACCTTGCGCAATGCATAGCGCGCATCAAAACTTAAACCTCGTAGAAAGAGCCATCAAAAGAGCAAAAACTATACCTTAGTATCAAAGAAGGATACCTGAAATCCTTAAGATTTAAAACCTTACATTTTTATGGGTTGATGGTATAAAATGCGCCAATGTAAAGTCATCCATCAATCGGGACACAACACGATTCAAAATATTATTTTATTTTTATTTTTTTACTATGTTTTCTTCTAATATATTAACCTAAGTGGCAAAAGATTTAAAAATAAATTAGATTTTTAGATTACAGAGGGCGAACAAAATTTATAATTTTTAATAATGATTCTAAATTTTTCCAATTCATATTCCACCCCAGCAACACTAAGCTAAATTTTAGAAAATAACTTAAAAGTAGGACAAGTGGGAAAAATAAATATAAAGAAACGAAACTTCCCGAGGCTTATAAGTGCTTGGTTGAATTCTGGAAGATACGACCTGAAACGGAACGCCAAGCATGTGTATGTGAACTCAACCGTAAATAATATAATACTCCAAATATATCACACCCCAAGTGTAAAATGCCAACCACCAATCCAAGCTCCACCTATTTATTTAATCTGCAAAATAAACAAAACTACGAAAACCGTAAAATACTAAAGCGCACTTTCGTAGCAAAACACGGTATGCATTATAGCGGTATGCAACAAGACCTTTAAACCCCTCGGTTCCCCCCGAGTGGAACGAGTTATTAGTCACGTGATGGTTACCTAATCGAACACACCCAAAAAGTTTCATCAAAAATAATTTTTTATTAATATTAATATTTTTAATTTTTAAATTTTTTTTAATTTATACACAATTTACTAAAACAAGCACACATAAAGCACTACGAAATAAATAATATATATAAAAAATAAATAACAAGTATTATTCAAAAACAAACAATCCACATACACAAGCTAAAAATAAAATCTATTTTTTTTGTTTTTAGACAAACACTAATCAAGCACAAATTCTTATTTAAGGTGACCAAAAAATTAATATTAATAAAAAATCACAAAATAGCGAAAAAAAAATATTTTTTTTTGGGTTTTTTAAATATTTTGGCACAAATCAAACACATAATAATTATCAAAAAGGAGAAAAAATAAAAAATAATTTATAAAACTATATACTTTTTTATCAGACCAAAGTGTGTCCGCACTTAAAGCGAAAGTGCGACGAGCTTTATTATGAACAGAAATATAATTATGTATTATTTATATCAACTTAATTAGTACAGAACACAGTAAATAATCACATTTCCCCAAACACTAGGCAGACACATAATAAACGAGATTAAACAAAAACAAAAACAAGAAATTTATTTTTTAGATTTTATAGTTTTTTTAACCTTTTTTACATAGATTCCAAATGCAGAACGACTCAACACACGGGTATACCCAACCTACTCAAGAAACCAGGAGAGCACATGCCCAATACTCTAGAATGCCTTTGCGAACAGATTCGGACATCAGATCGTTATACACACAAAACGAGATATCTATTGATCATACATCTAGCGAAATCTTCTTACGAGTGACTAACTTGAGTCCAGATGCCAACACTCACACAACTCATTAACACCATCAGCAAATGTTCATACAGATTCTTTCTCAACAATCGAGACACAGCATCGCACTGACAGACAAGCGCGCCACAAACTGCGTTCTCTCACACGATCTGATGCACACGGTACGATTTAGATAATCTTATTAAAACACAATTTCACTCGAGTTATCACTAACGTAACATCAGTTCACAACGGTGTAACAACAGACCACAATCCCATTCCAATGCTCAATCTACGAAGACATACTAGCATAGAAAGCTTACAAGATTTAAAGACCAAGACTTCCGCAAAAACTGGAAATAAAGCTTACACTACAATGCAATAGTTATGAGCATGTTGGTCCAAGACACAAGAACTGCAAGATGGCTAGCTGATCGCAAAGCTAAGTAAGGACAAGCTTACAACGAAGACTACACCAAGACACTCGAGCAAAAAAACAACGAAAAGCAATCTCACTGATCTCATGAAGGAGTTGTCATCAAAGAACTCACTTCGGGGGAGAATGTTAGCCAACATTTTATAGAGTCAATAAATGGAAGCTCGTTCCGTATTTAAGACCTCACTTCGGGGGAAGATTGTTAGCCTTAAATATTATTGATTAGAATACGGAAGTTCGGTCCCACAAAACGATGGAGCTTCGTACTTATAATTAGTTAATGTTGTAATCAGGATAATATTCGGGGAAACGGGCTCGAAATATAAATCTAAATAATGTATATGTTTTTGGGTTAATCCCAAGCCAAAACTCGAGCCCCGGTCCTAGTATAAAAAACCCGCGCGACACTTTAAAAGTGTCGGGTATAATAAGGAACTTTTACCACATGAAAAAAGTAAGTGTTAAAAAAATCAAAGACATATCTTTTCACCTTTTCATCTCTAACCTCTCTCTAAACTCTCTCTCTAGAACAACTCTTCTTTCTCCTTTCTAGTTCGATTTCGTGATCGATTGTATGAAGTGAAGTGTTATCGGGATCCTACAAAAAAGCTCCCCTTTGAAAAATGCTAAGGTAGCTACAAAACAAATATGTTAGAAATAATGAAGGAGCACTCCTATGCTTTGTGATACCTACAAAGAAAAGTTTAATTCAAGAGAAATAGAATAACACACTGTAGTACCGCCAGCCGGTTCTAGTTCAGTCAATGGACCCGCTTATATTGTCGATAGAACACAGCTGACTTATAAAAAGTCAAGTCCATTGATATTTTGAACATAATTTTGAATGATCATGAGATGACAATTGATATAGCACAACTATTTTTTATTAGAGATAGCATAAAAGACATTACAATAAGACAAAGAGAGCAAGAGATTCTTAACGAAAATTCCTATTGGATCTATTATTTTGTTCTACTTCTTAAGTCTCATTATTAGATGTTTGTGCTGAAAACATATAGGTGGTCGAGAATGTGATTGAGAAATGAATCTCATTTCTCTCCTTGGAGATATTGTCAACTAAGACATTTAGTTTCTTTGGCAATGTTCAAAAAAATTATTTCATAAGGTGAGGCATGTGAAAAGGGTTTATTCGGTCCAAAGGCGGCGTTAGTGGTGTGGGAACGAATTGAAGGTAAATTTGGTGAACATTGCGGTGGAAATGATGGGATAGGTGGTTCCAAGTTTAGAGTTGGCGAGGGGAAGGTTGTATCAATGGGTGGAATAGGAGGAGGTGCATTTGCCATTCGTTCAATAGTGTCAAAAGATGGTCGAGGTGGTGGAGGGTTAGTAGTTGATGGTGGGAGATCATCAAGAGTTTCAAGGAAAGCTTGGGGAGAGGTTGGTGGAGTGGAGAACAATAGTTCTATGGGATCAAGGTTGATGGCAAGAGGTGATGTGAGCTTAGATGGTTGGGTAGGTGCCGGTGGAGGTGAAGTCAAAGGTGGAGGTGTTGATCTAGGAGTAGTCAATAAGTCACTATTGTGATGAGTTGGTGAAATAGGAGAAGTCGAGATTGGAGAAGTTGGTAGAGGACCCGAAGTATAGTCCGATGGAGGTGAGAATGGTTGATAGGGAGGTGATGAAGTTCGTGGATTGTTGAAGCAACATGGCCTTACACTTATCCTAGCGGTTCTCTTTAAATTGGCTTTGTTTTCTTTAGGCATTGTGAGGGAGAATGATGAGAATGAAGTTACAAATCACTTCCTTTTATAGAAGAAGATGGAGGTCAATATTAATGCATTACTTGTTAATGTTGATGTAATCTAATGATTAGATTTACCCTAAAGTCAACCTCTAACCCTAAGGGCTGATTGATGTGATGTGGAGGGAAAATTTGAAATGAGTTTTGTAAAATTCGTATGTAAAAAAATGTCATACAGTTCAGGCGGTTCCGCTGGTGCTATTCAATGAAGAGCACCGGTTTGAAACTTGAATGGCACCGCCGGTCGGGAAAAAAAATTTGAAGAAGAAATTTTCATGATATGTTGGAGGTGCGGTTTTCTCGACTCAAGGACAAGGAAAGATGATATAATTTTTTTTTGGGTAAAAGGGACAATACCCCAGCTTCTTTTGTCATTCTTTCCCTTCTTCTCATGTCGTCTTTCTGCCTTTCATGACTTCTGATCATACTTCAGCTTCTTTTGTCATTCCTGATGCTATTAAACCTAAGCCCAAGCCATTTAAATTTCAAAATTATTTGACTAATAAGGATGGTTTCATGCCTTCTGTAAGCAAAGTTTGGGATTGTAAGGTGGATGGTTATTCGATGTTTTCCCTGGTCTCCAAGTTAAGGATGTTAAAGAAGCCTCTCAGAAAGCTCAGTTTTGACCAAGGAAATCTTTTTGATAATGTTAAGACTCTTAGGATGGAGCTTTCTAGTATTCAAACCGCTATGGTTGTTGATCCTCATTTTTGTGTTTTGAGGGAGGCTGGTGTCAAGTGTTTGAAATCTTACCGAGCTGCTTTGAAAGATGAAGAATCCTTTCTTAAGAAAAAGTCTAAGGGTACTTGGCTTAAAGAGGGTGACATGAATTCAAAATATTTCCATAATGTGGTAAAGGGAAGATTGAATAGAGGAAGGATTTCTTCTATTAAAGATGTTAATGGTATAACTCATTTTAGGAATGATGTTGGTACACAGTTTATCTCTCACTTCCAGAATGTCCTAGGCAAGAGTTCTAATGTCAAGCCTATTGAAGATCCCTATTCTCTTTTTTATAATAAGTTGTCTGCTGCTGATGCCTTGTTCATGAGAAGAGATGTCTCTGATGATGAAGTAAATATGGCCCTATTTGACATAGATGGGAATAAGGCTCCTGGACCTGATGGGTTTTCTTCTCATTTCTTTAAAGTTGCTTGGAGTACTATTGGTGATGATGTTTGTAAGGCGGTAATGGAGTTCTTCAAGTCTGGCAAGCTGCTAAAGGAGGTAAATACTACTTTCATTTCTCTGGTGCCTAAACTTTAAACCCCTAGAGTGGTGTCTGATTATAGACCCATTGCTTGTTGAAATGTGGTCTATAAGATTATTAGTAAAATTCTTGTTAGTAGAATTAAAAATTGCCTTGATGGGTTAGTGGATAAGAACCAATGTGCTTTCATCCCTAATAGACTGATTAGTGATAATATCCTCTTATCTCAAGAATTAATGAGAGGATATCATACTAATAGGGGTGTAGCTAAGTGTGCTTTCAAGGTTGACATACAAAAAGCATATGATTCTGTAGAATGGAAGTTTATGGAGAGTTGTTTAATTAACTTTGGTTTTCACAAAGTTTTGATAAAATGGATCATGGAATGTGTCTCCACTACATCTTACTCAATTAGTGTCAATGGGGATATGCACGGTTTCTTTAAGGGTAATAGGGGTTTGAGATAAGGAGATCCCCTGTCTCCTTATCTTTTCACCCTTGTAATGGAGGTTCTCAACCTTTTGATTAAAAAGCATGTTTCTCTAAGCAAGGATTTTAAGTATAATTGGTTGTGTAAAGATCTTAACCTCACACATATTTGTTTTGCTGATGATATGCTCCTATTCTGTCATGGGGATAGTAAGTCTGTTGCAGTCCTTAAAAAAGCTATTGATGAGTTTGGTGATATTTCTGGCCTACTGCTTAGTATTCCAAAAAGTATAGTGATTTTTGGTAATGTGAAAGATATTGCTAGAGCCAGAATTTTAAAAGTCATGCGTCTGAATTTTGGTGTTCTGCCTGTTAAACACTTAGGAGTCCCTCTAATCTCCAAGAGACTTTTTAGTAAGGATTGTCTGCCTTCTTTAGTTGATAGGGTATGAAATAAAGTTATGGACGGGAAAAATAAATCTTATCTTTTGCAGGAGGTCTACGTTAATTCTTCAGTTATTGGTTCTATGCAAATATACTGGTCTTCAATGTTCATTCTTCCAGTTGCTATTTCTAATGATATTGAGAGACTGATGAGAGATTTCTTGTGGAATTATGGTGTTTTTAAAAAGGGTAAGGCTAAGGTTAAATGGTCTGATGCCTGTAAGCCTAAAGTTGAGGGGGGCTTAGAATTAGATCATTGGAAGCTTGGAATATTGCCTTAATTTCCAAACATATTTGGAATATTATTATTTTTAAGGACTCTCTATGGGTTAAGTAGATTCACAAATATAAGTTGAAGGGTAGGAATTTCTGGGATACTCCTGATAAGGGAAATGCTTCTTGGAGTTAGAAGAAAATTTTGAGAATTAGAGGGTTGCTGAGAGATCACTTAGTTCATAGGATTGGTAATGGTCTTGATACTTCCCTATGGTTTGATAATTGGCATTCTATTTGTCCCCTTGGTAACTTTATTTCCAAAAGGTAAATCCACTATTCTGGTCTTTCTTTAAATGCCAAAGTAGCAGATGTTATTGATAATGAAGAATGGTTTTGGCCTATTGATCTTTCTAATAGGTTTGATGGGTTATTGGAAATTGATCCTCCTATTTTAAAGAGTAACAAGAAAGATAAGGTTATGTGGAAGACTAATTCTGGCAGACTTGTTGATTTTGCTGTCTCTTCTGTTTGGAATGATATTAGGGGCTGTCATCAGGCTGTTCCTTGGGCTAAATTGGTTTGGTTTAGTCAATGTGTTCCCTGAAATTCTTTTATGGTGTGGCTTGCAGTTCTTGGCAGATTAAAGACTCAAGACAAAATAGGTATTTAGGAAAAGAAGGATGATCTAAAATGTGTGTTCTATAATAAAGTTCAGGACAGTCTTAATCATTTGTTTTTTGAGTGTGATGTTCCTGGTAAAGTATGGTCTAGGTTGAAGGGTTTGGTGAGACTGGAAAATGCTCCAAATAACTGGTCTGCTATTCTTTTGTTTATGCTGCAAAGACCTTTTAATAAGTCTATTTGGAGTGTGCTTCAGAGATTGCTCATTGGTGCTTCTATTTAATTTATTTGGATGGAGAGGAATCTCAGGATCTTTCAAGGGAAGTCTAGGAGTGTGGATGGTATCTGCAGCATGATCAAAAAAGCTGTTAGATTAAGGATTATGGGTCTTACTCTTAATGATACTGCTCAGGTCTTTAAAGCTGCAAAGTTATGGGACTTTCATGTTATTAGAGGTATGGGTAAAAGTAAAGTCTCCTTATCAACTGATGTGTGGAAGCAACAATAGTCTTTGTGTTAGTGATGCTGATATGTCATTGTGGTTGCATTATAATGAGGATATGTTCTCTTTGTTTTTCCCTATGAAGCTGAAGAAGAATTATCTTTTGATGACTAATGCTGAGTGGTTTTATAACACCTCGTAACTTAGGTCATTATACGACATTATGTAATGCACAATTTATTTTTAGGGTTTTACGCGTTTACTCTTAAACCGTAAACTTTAAGTTAAATCGCGTAAACTGAAAATGATCATACAATGTAAACGGGCATTAAACGATTAAATGTTTACATCAAGCAAGTGTTATATGATTATTATGAGGATAATAAATAACTTTGTTCATCTTATTTTTATTGGCTACGTAAAATTCTTACGTTTCATAATAAAATACGTTTAGGCATACCCGGAAGTTCTAAAACCTATCTACGCCTAAACAAATACCCACGATTATACCCAATACTCAAAATATTAAATATAACATCACATATACATACATTATGCCGAAATTTTGGTGGATAATACCAAGACTTTTCTTTTACACATAATATCTAGATATTACATAAAGTAACTCTTACACCTTTAATCAAACTTGTCATGCTAACTTAACTAGGGTTAGAAAGTAACTAGGGTTTGGTTAAGTAGATATTTAGACTATAAATAGCCATGCATGCATGAGAAATGTTTACATACTTCTACACTTAACATAAAATTTATTTTCTTCTCTCTTTTATACATAAAAACCCACGGCACCTTTTAACCCTCAAACAAAATCCACACTTTGATTTTCTAAGTTTATACAACCCTTTACACAACATACTTAAGGTATTCTAAGGTGTTGGGAAGCTTTGGTTCATCATTTTCAAGTAAGAAGAAGAAAAAGGAAAGATTAGGGTTTTGAAAACCTAATCTAGGGTTATAAGCTTGAAAGCTTTGTTTTTGAATCTAAACACGGGTTTAGAACTTATTTCACATCTCTTACATCATTACTAAGGTTTTCTTAAATCCTTCATACTTTTATTTCTTATAATTTTATGTGTTACATGTTAAATATAGCCATAATCACCACTAATGACTTTCTAATATGTAAAATGAGTTATTATTTATGTTTATGATTTTATACACTTATTCTCATGTCCTAATGTTATAAATATCATGGAAAAGCAAAAATAAAAGTATGTTAACCTATTGATTAAGTATAAACATGTTTAGGACAAATTAGGGTTTTATAAGTTTTCTTAATCATCACATATGAAAATAATGAAAGTAAAAGGGTTGAACTTGTTACAATGAAATTATAAGGACTAGGGATGATATTAGACATTATTATAAGTACCACATATGTAAAATATGTTTTTAAGAGATTTTATAGTAAACTACTAAGTTAATAATACATAAAAACAAGGTTTTATAAAGAAACAAATATTAAATACATAGGGGCTGTCCAAATACGAATTTTGGACAGTAGGTTTTGATATGATATAATAAAAATACGTCTCGTGACGATTCCATAATGATAAGAAACTTGAAAAACCGATCTATAACGAAAAAGATACGTTAAAAACGAGTTTACGACTATAAATACTTTTATAAAACTATTTTTATAAAAAGTTACTATTCATTACAGCAACTTTTATTTTAAAACATCTAAAATATGATATAACTTTTGATTACGAGATCGTACACGCAAGAATCGTTCAAAACGGAACTATAACGAGTAAATTACGACATTTCCGATAATTAAAGTTTATAAAAGTAATTTTATAAACTATGAACAGTAAAAATCACTATTCATCAGTGAATTTATCTTTATAAAATATAATACCTCTTTTAATAACAAAAACGTACTCGAAGGAATCACTGAAATCGGGATTAAAACGAATAAGTTATTACGATTACAAGTTTACGCCAATTAAAGCCTAAAACGACAAACGAGCTGTTGTGAACAGTAATTTTACTATTCATCACAGAATCTTAAAAACTTGAAAATGTAATATTTTGATCGCTCGTCTTACTACGAAGACGTGGACGTAAGAAACGCGAGCAACGGGCTTAAAACGACCAAATTAGGTCATTTTTACGAAAAGTATATTTATAAACGTTTTCACTTTATAAATATTATTTTACTAAAACGATTAGTCGGTGATTATGCTATATAGAATATTGAGTGGTTATCAAAGTGCTATATTACTAGGGAGTTTCATAATGAGGCCTCTTCGGATGGCGTATCGAGGACGGGGTAGGGGAGGGTAGTGCGGGGGGGGGGGCGTGGGTGGGGTGAGGGGTGGGGTGGGGGGGAGGGTGTGGGGGGGGGGCTGGCGCGGGGGGGGGGGGGGGGTGAGGGGGGGGGGTGGGTGTGCGGTGGGGTGGGGTTGGTGAGGGGGAGAGGGGGGGGGGGAGGGGGGAGGGGGGGGCGGTGGGAGTGTGGGGTTGGGGGGGGGGGAGGGGGTTGGGGAGTGGAGGGGGGGGAGGTGGTTGATGGGAGCGGGAGTGGGCGGCGGGCAGAGTTGGGGTGGTGCGGGTGGTAGGGGGGGGGAGTGTCGGTGGGTGGGATGGAGGTGGAAGAAGGGTGAGGAGATGGGTGATGGGTCGGCGGGCGGTAGGGGGGTGGGCAGGGGGGGGGGTGGGGGCGGGGGGCTGGGGAGGTGCTGGGTGGGTGGGGGGGGTTTAGGGGGGGAGGGGGGGGATGGGGTGGGACGATGGTTGTTTGGGCGGTGGGGTCTGTGGGGGGGGGGTGGGGGCCAAGGGTAGGGGGGCGGGGGGGGGGGGGGCGTGTGGGGGGGGGGGTGGGGGGGGGGTGGGGTGGGGGAGTGACGGGCGGGGTGGGGGGGTGGGGGGTGGGGTAGGGGGGAGGGGGGGGGGTGGTGGAGGGAGTGGTGTGTGGGGGCGCGGTGGTAGGTGGTCGGGTGGGGGTAGGGGGGGGGGGGGGGGGTGAAGGGGGGGGGGTCGGGGTGCGGGGGGGTGGGCTGGGGGGGGGTGGGCCCTGTGGGATCGGGTGGGAGCGGGTGGGGGGTGGGCGTGGGTGTGGGGGGGGGTTGTGGGGAGGTTGTGGGGGGGGGTGGGTGGTGGGTGGGTGGGGGGGGGCGGGGGGGGGGGGGGTGGGGGGGGGGGGGGCGGTGGTGGGGGGGGGGGGGGGGGGGGGGGGGGTGTGGGGGGGGCGGCGGGGGCTGGGGGGGGGGGGGGGGGGGGGGGGAGGTGGTGGGGGGGGGGGGGGGGGGGGGGGGGTGGGGAGGGGGGGGGGGGGGTGGGGGGTGGGGGGGGGGGCGTAGGGGGGTGGGGGCGGGGGTGGTGGGGGGGAGGGGGCAGGGGGGGCGTGTGGGGTTGGGGGGCGGGTGTGTGGCGGGGTGGGTGGGGAGTGGTGCGGTGGGGGTGGGGCGGGGGGGGTTTGGTGGGTGGGTTCGAGGATAGTCGGGGTGCGGGCGTTGGCAAAGGGGTAGGGAGCAGTGGGCGGGGGGGCGGGGGAGGTGGCGTGGGTCGGGGGGGGGGGGGCGTGGAGGGGGGCGGAGGGTGGGGGGGGGCGGGGGGGGGGGGGATGGGGTGGTGGAGGGGGAATGGGCGCGTTGGTCGGGTGGGGGGGGGGAGGGGGGGGGGGAGCTGGGGGAGGGGGGGGCGGGGGGGGGGGTGGAGAGTGGTGGGGGCGGGGGGGAGCGGGGGGGGGTGGTGGCGGGGGGGAGGGTGGCTGGGGGGTGGGGGAGGGGGGGGGTGGCGGGGAAAGTGGGGGGGGGGGGGGGGGGGCGTGGTCGGTGGGGGGGGTCAGAGGTGGGGTTGTGGGTGGGGGGGGAGGTGGGGAGGGGGGGGTGGGGGGGGTGGGGGGTGGGGGGTGGGGTGGGGAGGTGGGCGGGGGGGAGGACGGGGGAGAGGGGTGGGAGGGGGGTGGGGTGGCGGGGGGGGGGTGGGGGGGGGTGATGGGGGGTGGGGGAGAGGTGGGGGAAGAAGAGGATGAGTGGAGTGGGGTGGTGATAGGAGGAGTGTAACGTGGTAAAGTGGGGCGGTGGTTGTGGGTGTAGGTGCGGGGGGTTGCCGGGGTGGGGGGGGGTGCGGCGGGGGGGGGGAGGTGTAGGGTGGGTATGGGGGTGGTGGGGTGGGTTGGGGGAGGCTGGGGTTGGAGGGTTGGGTGCTGGGGGGGAGGGGGGGGGTGGGAGGGTGTGGGGAGGTGGAGGAGGGGAGGGTGGGGGGTTTGGGACGGTGGGTGGGGGGGGGGGGGGGGGTGTGGGGTGTCGAGTGGGGGGGGAGGGGGGGGTGTGGGGGGGGGGTGGGGTATGGGGGGTTTGAGTAGGGGGGCAGGTGAGGGGAGGGGGTGTTCGGAAGGGAGGGAGGGGGGGGGGGGTGTGGGGGGGGGGCACGGGGGGGTGGGGGGGTGTGTTTGGGGGGTGGGGGGGGTGGGTGAAGGGGGTGGGTGGGGGGGTGGAAGAGAGAGGGTGGTTCGTGGGGCGGCGTGGGGATGCGAGGGGGGGCGGAGTGGAGGATGCGGGGGGAGGGAGAGCAAGGGGGGAACGTGGTGTGGGGGCGAGGGGGGGGGTGGGGGGGGGGTAGGGGGGAGGGGTGGAGGGGGCCTGGGGGGGGGGGAGGGTGAGGATGGGTGGGGTGGTGGTGGGGTTGGAGGGGGGGGGCGGGGGGGGTGGTGGGGGTCGGACCGGGTCGGCGTTAGAGGTGGGGGGGTGGGAGGGTGGGTAGGCGCAGGGAGGGGGAGGGGAGGGGTGCGGAGGGGGGTGTGGTGTATGAGAGGGGGGGAGGGGGGAGGGGAAGAGGGGTTGAGGGGGGGGGTGGGGGGGGGGGTTGTAGAGGAAGAGGAAGGGGGGGTTGGGGGGGGTGCGGGGTGTGGGAGGCGGGGGGGGGAGGGGTAGTGAGGGTGGGTATCTGTGTCTGGCGGGTGGGGTGAAAGGGTTGGGGTGGGGAGGGGTGGGAGGAGGAGGGTGGGAGGGGGGCGGGGTGTGGGGTGCGGGTGGGTGGGGGGAGGGGGTGGGTGGGGGGGGGGGGCGGGGGGGCGGATGGCGGTGGGGGGGAGGGGCGTGCGCGATGGGGGGGGGGAGGGGGGACGGGGAGGGAGGGGGCGGAGTATGGATCTCGGCGGGGTGGGGGGGGCGGCGGGGGGTGTAAGGGGGGGGTGGTGGGGCGGTGGGGGGGTTAAGGGGTGGGAGGGGGGGGGTGCAGTCCACGGGTGGTTGAGGGGGAGGGGTGGGTGGTGTGTCTGTTTGATGGGGGGTGAGTGGGGGTGTAGGAAGGAGGGGGGGGGTGGGGGGGGGGAGAGGGGGTGGGGGGGGGGCGGACTGGGGGTGGGGGGGGGCGTGTGCGTGCGGGGGTGAGGTAAGGGCTGGGGGTGGTGTGGGGGGGGGTGAGGGGGGTGTGGAGGGCGGGGGTGCGGGGGTGGGGGGGGTGCAGTTGGGGTGGGCGGGGTGGGGGGTGAGGGGGGGTGTGTGTGGGTGGGCGAAGGAGCGAGAGGCGTGATGGTGCTGGGGGGGGGGGGGGGGGTGTGGGAAGGTGGGGGAGGGGGGGGAGGGGAGTGTGGCGTGGAGAGTGGGCGGAGTAGGGGTGTTGGGGGGGGGGTGGGGGTGGGGGAGGTGGGGGGTGGGGAGAGTAGGGGGGCGGGGGTGGGTTGGGGGGGGGGGGGTGGCGAGTTGGAGGGGGAGGGGAGGGGGAGGGGATGGGTAAAAGGGAGGTGGTGGGGAAGGGGGGTGGTTTGGAGCGGAACGGGGGGGTGGGGATGTGTGGGGCGAAGGTGAGGAGGGGTGGGGGTTGAGGGGGGGGGGGAGGGGGGGGGTGGGGGGAGGGGGGCGGGGCAGAGAGGGGGGGGGGGGGGGTTGGGGGGGGGAGGAAGGGAGGGTCGGTGGGGGGGACTTGGTGGTGGGGAGGGAGGGTTGGGGGGTGGTGGGGGGGGTGAGACGCGGGGGGAGGGGGGCGGGGGAGAGGTGGGCCGGGGGGGGGGAGTGAGGGTCGGTGGGGGAAGGGGGGAGAGAAAGCTATCGTCGTGGGAGGGCGCAGGATGGGGGGTGAGGGAGGGGGGGGGGCTCGTAGGGTGGGTGGAGGGGTGGTGGGTGGGAGGTCGGGGGCGGGGATGCGGGGGGTGGAGGTTGTGGGGGGGGTTTGAGGGGGGGAGGTAAGGCGGCGGTTGTGGGGGGGTGGGATTGGTGGGTGAGGAGTGGGGGGGGGGAGGGGTTGAGGGGGGGTTGGGGGGGGGGGGTAAGGTAGCGGGGGGGACGGGCGTGGGGGGGAGGGGTGTAGACGGGGAGGGGGGGGGGGGGGGAGGGGTGGGGTGGAGGGGGGGGCCGGGGAGAGGGGTGGGGGGGGTGGTGTGGCGTGAGGGTGTTGAGGGGGGGGAGAGGGGGGGGGGGGTGGGGGGAGGTGTCGGGGCGGGGGGGAGGTGTCGCAGGAGGGTGGGGTGGGGGATGGGGGAGGAGGGGGGGCGGTGGGAGTAGAGGGGGGTGAGTGGGTGGGTGGGGAAAGGTGGCGGGGGGGAGTGGGTCAGGGGTGTGGTGGGGGGGTTGGAGGGGTAAGGCGGGGGGGGGGAGGGGCCGGGTGAGGGGAGGGGTGGGGAGCGGGTGGGGGGGGGAGGGGGGGGGGGGAGCGTGTGGGAGGGGGGGGGGGGCGGGAGAGGGGGGGGGGGGGGAGGGGTAGGTTGGGGAAGATGGGGGGGTGTGGGTCGAGGGGGGGTGGGGGGGAGGGGGTGGGTGTGTGGGATGTGGGGGGGGGGGAGTGGGCGGGGGAGTGGATGGGGGGGGAGCGGTGGGCGTGTGTGGGGGAGGGATGGGTAGGGTGGCGTGCGGGGCTGGGGGCGGTGGGGAGGATGGGGGGGCGGGGGAGGTCTACGGCTGGGGGGGGGGTGGGTGGGGGGGTGAGTGGGGGTTGGTGGGGTGGGCGTCCTTGGTGGGGGAGTGGGGGGAGGGGTGGGGGTGTATGATAGATGTGGGGAGAGGATGAAGGGGCGGTGGAGTGGTGCTGGGTGGTGGGGGGGGGGGGTGGGGGGGGGGGGGAGGGTCGCGGGGTAGGGTGGGGGGAGCTGGAGGGGGGGGGGAGATCGGAGATGTGGTTGTGAGGGGGCAGAAGGGGTGGAAGATGGGGGGGTGGTGGGGGGGGCGGTGTAGATGGAGGGTGTCGTAGGGGGGGGTGAGCAGTTGCTGGAAGCGTGGGGGGGTAGGAGTGGTGGGGGGGGGGGGGGTTTGGGGGGGGGGTGGGTGGGTGTGGGGGTGGTGGCGGTGGGTGGGGGTGGGGGTCGGGGGGGGGGGGGGCGAGGGGGGGGGTGGTGGGATGGCGGGGGCGTGGTGATGTGTGGTAGGGTGGGCGGGATGGGGGGGGGGAGGGGGGGCGCGGGGGGGGGGGAGGTGGGGGGAGGTGGGCGTCGAGGGGGAGGTGTGTGTGGAGGGCTGGGGAGCAGGGATGGGGGGGGCAGGGGGGGGGAGGGGGAGCCGAGGGGTGGGGGGGGGGGGTGGGCTTGGTGGGGTGGAGCGGTGAGGGTGTGGGGGGTGGGGGGGGGGAGGGCGGAGGTGCGGCGGGGGCGGGGAGGGGCGGGGGTAGGCTGGGGGAGACGTCGGGGAGTGTGGGTGGGGGTGGGGGTGTGGGGGGTGGGTGGTGAGGGGGGGGGTGGAGAGGGGGGGTGAGGGAGGAGGGTGGGAGGGGGGGCGGGGGGAGGTGGGGGGGATCGGGGGCGTGGGGGCGGTTGGTGGGGGGGTTGAGGGGGGAGGGAAATGGGGGGCGGGGGGAGGGGGAGCGAGGGGGGGGGTGTGGTGGGCGGTGTGGAGGGCCTGGGAGAGGGGGGGGGTGTGGTCGTCGGGGAGGGGGGGTGGGGTAGGGGGAGGTGGGTGGGGGGTTGTGGGTGGGGGGGTGAGGCGGGGTCGGAGGGGGTGGGAGTGGGGGTGGGGGGGGGGGCTGGGGGGGTGGGGGAGGTGGGGGGGGGGTGGGTGGGGGGGTTGTGGAGGGTAGAGGGGGGGTGAAGGTGTGGGATGAGGGGTGGGTGGGTGGGGTGGGGGAGGTTAGGGTGTGAGTGTGGGGGATGGGCAGGTGGGGGGGGGGGGGGGGGGGGGTTGGGGTGTGCTGGGTGTCGGGGGGGGTAGGGGGGTTGTGAGGGGGGAGGGGCGGGGGGAGGGAAGGGGGGGGTCAGGGGGTTCGGGAGGGTAGCGGGGGCTGGCGGGTGGCGAGGTGTGGGGGGAAGGCGGGGCGGGGGGCGTGGTGTGGGGGCGGGGGCGGGGTGGGGGTGGGGGGGGGGGGGGGGTGACAGGTTGAGGAGGGTGGGCGGGTGGGGGGGGGGGGGGGGGGGGCGGGTATGGGGTGCTGGGGGTGGGGGTGGGGGCGGAGGGGGGGGGGGCGGGTGGGGGGTTCGGCAGGGTGGTGGGGGCTGGTGGCGGGGAGGGGGTTGGTAGGAGAGGCGTGGGAGCGTGGGTAGGGGGCGAGGGGGGGGGGGGGGGTTTGGGGGGGTGGGGGGAGGAGGGTCTGAAGGGGGGGGGGGGGGTGGGGGTAGGTGGGTGCGGGGTGGGGCGTGAGTTGTGCCAAGTGGGTGGTGTAGGTTGCGGGGAGGTGTGATGGGGTGGGGGGGCCGTTGGGGTTGGGGGCCAGTGGGGGGGGGGGTGGGGGTGAGGAGGGGTTGAGGCGGGGGGTGGCGGGAGGTGGGGGGGCTGGGGGGGGGGCGGGGCGGTGTAGCGGTGGGGGGGGGCGGGATCGTGGGGGGAGAGTGGGTGAGTGGGGGGTCGGGGGGGTGTGGGTGGGGGGGGGGTGGGTGGTGAGGTGGGTGGTTGGGGGGGGGGAGTGATAGCTGGGTTAGGGTGACGGCGGGGGTGGGGAGGGAGAGGCGTGTGGGGGGGGGGCGAGTGGTGGTGGGCGGGGGACGTGGGGGTGGGGGGAGTGTGTCGGGGGGGGGGACGGGGTGTGTGGTGGGAGTGGGGGGGGTCGTGCGGTGGTGAGGTGGGGGAGGGCGGGAGGTGTGGGGGGGGAGTGTGGTGGATGGTGGCTAGGCGGGGGGAGTTGGGGGGGGGGAGGGGTGGTGGTGGGGGGCGGGGGGGGGGTGGGCGCGGGGGGGGGGGGTAGGGGGGTGAGGGGGATGAGGCTAGGGTGGTTGGTGGGGTTCTTGTGACTAGAGAGGATGGTGGGGGCGAGGGACTGGGGAGTGGGGGGGACGGGCGGGGGAGGGGTAGTGGGAGGGAGTGAGAGGGTTTGTTGTTTTGTTTTTTTTTTTTTTATGTGATTTATTTTTTTTTTTTTTTATTTTTTTTTTTTTTTTTTAATTTTTTTTTTTAATTTTTTATTTTTACCTCTTCACCAAGACCACACCGTCGTCAAGTGCTGCATTGTAAGCCTTGAGGACAAGGCTCGTTTAACGGGGGAAGTCTATAACACCCTGTGTTTTCAAGTCTTTGACGACGTCAATAAATGTACTATTTATTTTTAGTGTTGTACGCGTTTGCTCGTAATTTCATGAATAAAGTTTAAATCGCGTAAGCTAAAAATTAGCGTTCAATGTAAACGGGCATCAAACAATTAAATGTTTACATCAAGCAAGGGTTATATAATTATTTTGAGAATAATTATTAACTTGTTCATTTTATTTTTATCGGATACGTAAAGTGTATACGTTTCGCGATAAATTGCGTTTAGGCACTCCCGGAACCACAAAAACTTTCCTACGCTTCAACAAATACCCACTTTTATACCCAATACATAAAAGTTTCATAAATATATCATATATATCTTTGTTTTGCCGAAAATAATACAACATGTATAAATATATACATGAAAATTTACATGATACTTGCATCTTGGTCAAAATAAACACCATACTTCATGTAAGTAACACCATACCTTGTTCTTTTAACTCTTATGACCATACCTAGCATGCTTTGACTACTAACCATAACCATGACCATACTTTGAACCATGCTTGGACTTTTGACTAAGATTTCATCCTATATACATGCAAGTAAACTAGCTAACACTTACACACATTTACACTTAGTAAAAATCAAACATATACTCCTTCTAGCTCACTTATATGCTACGGCACAAAACCTCCACCCAACTAAATCCATACAAAATTTTCTACAACCCTTACACTTCTATATACACATATTCTAAGATGTACTAAGACATTTGCAAGTATTGGTTATCCATTTCCAAGTTATAATCAAGAAAAAGGAAGCTAGGGTTTAGTGAAGGAAAGTAAGGGTTTATAAAGTGCAAGTTTGGTTTTTGTGGCTAAACAAGGGTTTAGCACTTGTACATCATCATCATCATTCTTCTTAAGGTCCATTTAAACTCTTTATGTTGCTATAATTTTCATTATTATGCATATGATATTTCTATTTAGCTTAAATCACCATTTAGGTTTTAATCATGAAAATAAAGTTTTCACTTGAAATGACCACATGGATTACTTATATACATGTTATGTTATTACTTACATTATGTTAAAAAGGATGAGAAAATGTTGTATCATATTGTTTTGGTGTAAACATGATTATGGATTAATTAGGGTTTTCATAACTTCATAATATGTTTCAACTTAAAGAAATACATAAGACATGTTAATATTGATTATGGACTTTTAATCATGTTAATATAACACTAAAATAAAGTCCTATGGAAAGAAATATACTTGTACACACTTGGTTATGTATAAAAATGATTATTGAGAAAACTAGTAAATTAAGTTTACTTAAGTAATGTTATGGTTTTAAAATAGATTAATGGATTTGTTGACATAAGTAACTTGGACACCTTGACCAAGAGCCATGCCATGACCATACTTTGAACCATGCTTGGACTTTTGACAAAAATTACATCTTATATACATGTATACATAAGGGAAGTAACTCATACACACTTTACACTTTATAAAAATCAAACCATAACCTCCTTTTGGCTCCATATAAGCTACGGCAAGAACCAAGCCCCCAACCAAACCCATAGCAATTTTTCTACAATCCATACACTTCTATATACATCTATTCTAAGGTATACTAAGGCATTTGCAAACATTGAATCACCATTTCCATTCATTTCTCAAGTAAAAGGAAGTTAGGGTTTTTGGTTAAGAAAATAAGGGTTTATTGTGCAAGCTTGGTTTTTGTGACTAAACAAGGGTTTAGTACTTGTTCATCATCATCATCATTCTTTTTAAGGTCCATTTAAACTCTTTATGTTGCTACAACTTTCATTTTTATGCATATGATTATTCTATTTAGCTTAAATCACCATTTAGGATCATTAACATGTAAAGAGAAGTTTTTATTTGTTGTCATCATAATGTACACTTTATTATACCTTATGATGTTGAGGACATCATGTTAAAATGGTTACACAAATGATTTACACTCTTGGTTAACATAAAAATGATTATTGACAAAACTAGTAAATTAAGGTTACATAAATAAAGTTATGGTTTTAAAGTATGTTAATGGATTTGTTAACATGGGTAACTTGGACACATGAGGACTTGGATGGACAAGGGACACTTAATATATGTATTAATTATAATATATATGATATATGAGATTGTGGGAAAATACAAAAGTGGTAAAGTATAAAGAAAAGGGTAAAAATGGACTTAACAAACTCAATCAATCTTGCTGTCCAAAATTCGAAATTTAACATACCCATTTTATATTTTTATAAGATAATACATTTCACGACGATTCCGAAAAAGTAAGAAACTTGTTAAACGGATTAATAACGAAAAAGTTACGTTAAAAACTATTGCTAGGGAGTTTCATAATGAGGCCTCTTCGGATGGCGTTTCGACGAGTTGTTGGATTTACGATTTAAAGTGTCCTAACTCTCGAACGTCATGTCATGACTCTTTAATTTTTGAATAGCAACCGAACGATAGTACGATGTTACAACTATAGGTAATTACATTCAAAGTTATCAACTTTAAGTACTAACAGGTATTATACGACCTATGATAATTTAGGTTGATTGTATCTTATAACGTGCCTTTATCTGCGATATATTGGAATTATCAGAACTCAAGGTGTGTTCATAGCCCTACGTTTTAAATGCTTTGTTTTTTACAAAGTTTTTGGAGGTTTGTACAAACATGCAATGTTTTACTAACTGGACACAAGATGGTTAAGTTTTATATTATGATTAAATGTTGCCTAAGTAGCGATAACAATCTCGAGCCCATTAATCCAGGTAACTGTTAATTACGACAGCTCTGCGATTTGTTTATAAATAGATCTATAGGTTGACAACCCCGTTAGGGTGATTAGCTTCTTTTCACTAGTGAAACGAACCGGTTATCCATGTAGAATATAGGTATGTGACGGGGTTAGAATCACAACGGGCAATACGGCCATTATTTGGCATCCATACATGTCCAAGCATCAGTCGTCATGAGCTTAGAGCAATCGTTTTACATTTATATGATATTGCATCTGTTGCAATTTATCATACACTGGGAGATCTTGTAGGTCCTACAATAGATGATTTATCAATCTATGAATTCACCAACATTATTGTTGACGTTTAACAGCATGTTTTTTCAGGGGATCAATAAGACGAGGCTTGTGCGATGGATACATTGGTGGTTCTTGGATTTGGATGTCATGCATTAAAGATTTTGTTTCACATTTCATTTTGTTATCTGTCATGGTGAAAATCTTTGTATTTGTGATCAAGTGATCAAGTTAAGCTTCGGGCTTATGTAACAATAACTTTGTTAAAGCCAATTGTATCGTTTTCAAGACTTTTTTGGTCGTCTATATATATATCTTGTGTTATGGATCTGCAAGAATATTAACTCGCCCAGGACCCATATTCCGCTGCGACCCGCAATTTGGGGTGTTACATCCTTGCCCTATCACTCCTCGTGATCGCCCTACTTGAGAGTTTGTTAAACACTAAGTCACAAACTCTCCTTTTGAACGAAGGAGAATCCTCACAAGTTGTTACACTTCCTTTTATGATACAAAGATAATCAGCCGGATTCTTCACACGATTAGAATCGATAGCAGCACTACTTATACTTGGTATACAAAATAACATTGTATTCATCAAATATAATCTTCAGACAAGTTGAATCTTGAAGGAATGATCGAGGATCGGATTCCAAGGTACTTGTGAGCTTTGGTGTCTCGAACTCGTATTTGACAATTTCTTCTTTGAAGGAAATTACCTACATAAGACTAAAGAAAGATATACAAGAAATAAAGAGAAGGATCAGATGATTAGAAAGTATTTCAGATGAGAAGGTGTGTCAAAACATGAGAAATGGCTTGGTATTTATAGCCAAAAACTTTACTGTAGCCCGGTTCTTCCGGTGCTATTGAAGAAGGGCACCGGCAGCCAAAAGCAAGGGCACCGGCCTACAGTAACAAAATCTGAATTTTGATTTGCAAAATCTTGAGAGATCATGTGTAATCGTAAGACTGACCTTGGATTTGCCGCATTTGATTAGGTCATGAATGATGTAATTAATCTAGAGTGTAAAAATATTTTGTGTATAAAATCATACCCTTCTTTTGTGACTGGTTGCGTGTATAAGCACTAGTCAAATTTATATATATATAGTATTAATCCCGTGAAAATTCTTTCCAAATTACTTCTCAAACAAGAGAAATAAAAGGATAAAATCTCACTAAAGAAAACACAATATGTATATTTTTAACCGGGAAGTATTTCTTCTCGGGTCGTATCCCAACGAAGTCGTGAATTGAGATTTGGGAATAATTCGGATTCGAGTCAAGAATTAATAAAGGATTTTTGAATTTTGAATTACACTACAAATTTAATAGCACAAACTAAAAACAATTAACTAGCACGAAATTTTAATACACGAAAATTAAAAACGTGAGCTAAAACTGAAATTTAAAATCTAAAGCACTACTTTTAACAAATTTTATTCCTAAAAATCACAAATTTAAAAAGAAAATTTTACGAAAAAGAATTAGAATTTTTTAACTATTTTTGAATTTTTAAAGAAAAATTAACTACTAAAAATAAACTTTTTCTAAAAATTATCACTAAAATTTTACTTTTATTTTTCAAAAATACTAGAATTAAAAAGAAAATTATTGCAAAAAGAATTAAAAAATTTCAACTATTTTTCTATTTTCTATGAATTTTTTAAGAAAAAGAAATTACTTAAAATCTATTTTAATTCCTAGAAAATACAAATTTAACTGGAAAAATAAAGAAAAATGCTTTTTAACTACTTTAAGAGTGCAGAAATCTATTGGAACAAAAATGCCCAAATTTTATAAACTAATTGAACCCTATTTTTGCCAATTAAAAACTAAAACCTAATTTTATTAAAACTAAAATTAAAATATTAAGTCTATTTTATTTAACCTAAAAAGACTAGGGTAGAAAGTGCAAATAAGGAAAGTAAAGGGTAGGCGGGAAAACTACTGGAAATTTACACTACTATGAAAACGGGTAACCCTAAACTATTGAAAAATTACCAAATAAACCCTACGACTCAGCTTATTTTTGGCTTATTTAAAAAGTGAAATTCAGCAAAATCTTAAAACTACAAAGTTGTTAATGAGCTTATACTCAACAACTTTAACAAAGACACTATTAACTTTTAACAACTGAATAAGCTAGAAAACTTAGCTTTTTAAAACTGTTACAGAAACTAGTGCTTAACTACCTTTTTCAAACTCTAGCTTATATCTAGCTTATTTCTAAATGAAAATGAAAACCAAAAGAAGATAAATGGAGCTTAAGATGTATACTAAGAATGACTAAAAAGAAATATGCTAAAGGTTAACAAGAATAACAAGAAACTTGCTAATGAAAAGTGAAGATTCAGGCTTAAAACTGAATTTAAGCTTTTTCTAATAAGCTAACTAGCTTAAAACTACTTCCTAGAGGCTAAAATTTAAGAAATAAGCTAACCTATGAACCTTGAATAAACCTAGATAAAAGGTTTTTAACAATTACAACTAGAAATGAAAATTCTAGAAAAAATAAGCTATTAATCTCATTTGCTGCTATACTACTTTTGCAGGTTCAAATAAGCTATACTAAAAGCTTAAAAATGAAAACTAAATGATGACTTTTAAAAAGCTAATGGAGTACTATTTGAGTGCTTAATACTAAGTTTTAAATTCTAATCACAAGAGCTAAATGGTGACTAGAAAATAGATGAGCCACAACAGTATTAACTACAATTAACACTGCTATTGCTGATGCAATTGGCAAATAACTAAGTGCAGGCCAAATTCTTAACTAAAAACTCTTAAACTAACTCATTACATGCTACTAAATCCACATTTACCAAAATTGAACTTCTAAAACAATGTGAATCACTTTATCTATACAACTACTTGGTCCTAAACTGCCCTGGTGCTAGGATCAATTTTTTAGAGCTTAAAACTTGTGATTCTACAAACTAACTTCTAAATCCTATTTAAAACTTAAACATGTTGTCAAACTTAACTTTGTAAAAAGCTTTGACAGGAAAATGTTGACTCTAAAGGTCAAATTCACCTTAACCCAAACACTCCTTATCTAAAACTGTCTAAACTAATTTCTCTTCAAAATTTACTTTAAAACTAAATCTGTCAAATCCTTATATCTACTCAGTCTAAATCTAACCTAATAAAGCTATTTAGGCACTAAAGTAACTAGCTTATTAAGAAAAATAAGCTAGTTTCTCAGCTAAGCTCTTTCCTACTTATTATGACAGAATTGAAAGGTGAAACCTAAATGGATTCTAACTACAATTACTTAAAGACATTTGCATTTCTAAACTAACTAAACAATATGAACAGGATTAAGCACAAGGAAAGACAAAGGAATGAGCTAATGAATTAAGCTATGTATATGCTAGAATCAAAAAGTTATAAAGCTAAACCTGTAGACTTGTAGTCTCTGTCCTTAGCCACTCTATCTGACTGAGTGGCTTAAAAGCATAAACCTAATGGCTACCTTAGCCTCTAAACCAAAGAGCTTTTAAGCTTAATAAGCTGATTTGAGCTTATTTACTCCAAAAGCTTCAACAATGAATCAAACAGCCTCAAGTGATCATGTTTTGATGTAAAATGAACAAAATGAGTAAATGAATGACTTTTAACAAGGTTTTGACTGAATTTGAGCTTATGAACAAGTATAAGCTTCAATGAGCTTATGATGAGCTTAATAGGTAAAAACAACTTAATATTGAAAGAAAGAACAATGAAACTTAAGACTGAATTTTATTGCTTAAAATGATAAAGTACAAGCTGAAAGATACAAAGTACAACTGAATTTTGAAGGATTTGAAAGCTTAATTCGAAAAAAATGATGAACAGTACATGAAAAAAATCAATTAGCAAGGAATTTTAAGACAATGAAGTAAATGATTTTAAAATAAAGTAAACTGGGTTCAATCACTCCTAAAAAGCCTTGATAAATGGGAATAACTAAAAAAAATAGCTATGCTATCCTATTTATAAGCTGAGAGTGAGCTGAGGAAGAGACTTTGACTTCTGAGTTGACCCATCTTGTCCGTTAGATCTTGATAACCGTTTTTGGACTTATCACAGCCGTTGGATGCATTTGTGACGTGGCATGGCCAATCATAGAGCTCCACGTGGACTTTTACAGAGTTTGGACCAATAACTAGTTGCCACGTTGGATTTGTGAGGTGGAAAGGACTTTAATACGAGGTTAAAATGGTATGTAGAGGTGGGGAGTGAATAGAGGAGTGTTACTGTGGTGGTGAGGTGCAGGGTAAAGGTGGAAGAAGATGCACAGTGTTTGGGTTCGTTTGGGCGGGAGAGCACACTGGTGATCAACATTTTCGACCATATAGTGCCTCATAAGGTGCGGCCTTTTTGCTAGCGTGATAACTGTTGTTGTATGAAAACTCGGCCAATGGCAAATGTTTAACCCAGCCTTTGCCAAAATCGATCACATAAGCACGTAGCATGTCCTCGAGAGTTTGAATAGTCCTCTCACTCTGGCCGTCAGTTTCTGGATGATACGCAATGATCATACTTATATTTGTACCCAAAGCTTTCTGAAATGATTTCTAGAAATTGGATGTGAATCTCCCATCACGATCATAGATAATCGAAGTAGGTATCTCGTGTCTTGCTACTATCCTGTTCGGCTACAACCTTGCCAACTTGTCCAATGGATCATTCTCCCTTATTGGCGAAAAGTGAGCAGATTTCGTAAGTCGATCCACAAACACCCAGATGGTGTCGAAACCTTGTGACGACTTAGGAAGTTTGGTGATAAAATCCATCGTGATATTATCCCACTTCCATTCAGGTATCGCTGGTTATACTAACAGCTCGGATGGCCTTTGGTGTTCGGCCTTGACCCTCGCACATGTCAAGCACTTGCTAACATAAGCGGCGATGTCAGCCTTCATGTTTGGCCACCAATACAGTTTCTTCACATCTTGGTACATCTTTTCGGAACCGGGATGGATAGAGTATTTTGACTTGTGATATTCGTACATAATCACGGATCTTAAATCTCCATAGAAAGGTAACCAACTCCTGCTGTGAAAACATAAAGTTCCGTCGGCGCGTGGTTCCAACCTTTCCTTAGGTATATCATTTCTGATCATATCGCCTACATCTTCATTCACAAGATTCTCTGGTTTCTGGGCTTCGATCTGAGCTTCTAAAATTCATTTGGGAAGATCCAAGCCAATAGTCATAACCAAGACTCGAACCCGAAGTGGCTTAATCCGCTCCTTATGGCTTAATGTATCAGCCACTACGTTTTCCTTCCCTGGATGATAACGAATGTCGCAATCGTAATCACTTAACAACTCTAGCCAACGGCGTTGCCTCATGTTAAGCTCTTTCTGATCGAGAATGTGTTGTAGGCTTTTATGGTCGGTAAGCACGATGCATCTGGTTCCGTAAAGATAGTGTCTTTATATTTTTAGAGCAAACACTACCGACCCAATTTCTAAATCATGAGTGGTGTAGTTCTTCTCGTGAACTTTTAGTTGTCGAGAAGCATAGGCAATCACTTTCTCTCTCTGCATCAATACAACACTTAAACGCTTGTGTGACGCATCACAGTAGACCACAAAGTCTTCGCTTCCTTCAGGTAAAGCCAGAATTGGTGCACTGCACAGCTTCTGTTTTATTAACTGAAAAGCATTATCTTCCTTTTCACCCCAGTCGAACTTGATTCCTTTTTGAGTAAGTTTCGTCATGGACTTAGCAATCTTCGAAAATCCTTCGATGAACCTTCGATAGTAACCAGCAAGACCTAAAAATTGGCGGATCTTTGTTGGTGTCTTAGGAGATGCCCAATCTTTGATAGATTCTATCTTGGCTGGATCCACATGTATGCCTCTACTATCTATAACGTGTCTGAGAAATTGTATCTTCGAGATCCAAAATTCACATTTTGAAAACTTAGCATACAACTGCTCCTTCTTAAGCAATTCCAAAATTGCCTTAAGATGTTCTTCGTGCTCTTTCTCGTCCTTCGAATAAATCAATATGTCATCGATGAAGACAATTACGAACTTATCCAAGTAAGGCTTGCACACTCGGTTCATGAGGTCCATGAATACCGCAGGTGCGTTTGTCAGTCCGAATGGCATAACCTGGAACTCGTAATGACCATACCGAGTTCGGAATGCCGTCTTTGGAATGTCTTGTTCCCGCACTCTAAGCTGGTGATATCCTGATCTCAGATCTATCTTCGAATAAATACTAGATCCTTGAAGTTGATCAAACAAATCGTCGATCCTCGGGAGTGGATAACGATTCTTTACTGTTAGTTTATTTAACTCACGGTAGTCGATGCACATCCTGAATGACCCATCCTTCTTTTTGACAAATAAGACCGGGGCTCCCCAAGGTGAGGAACTAGGCCTTATGAATCCTTTGTCGGAAAGCTCTTGTAATTGTTCCGATAATTCCTTCATTTCGGATGGAGCCAATCGATACGGTGCTCGAGCTACGGGTGCGGCTCCTGGAATTAAGTCGATTTGGAATTCCATTGGTCGGGCCAGAGGAAGACCTGGCAAGTCCTCGGGAAATACTTTAGGAAAATCTCGGACGATTGGTACGTCCTTTATTTGTTTTCCTTCCGACTTGTCCCCCTCCTTCTTGGTGGATATATGTGCCAAAAAGACCTGACATCCTTTTGCCATGTACTCTTGAGCTTTTAAACATGAGCTAACTGTCAACCGAGATTCTCTCCTGTTGCTACTCTCGTTGCCACAAAAAGTCAAAGTTTCATTCCCATAGGGAACTTGAACAAGTTTTTCATCGCACACGATCACGGCGTGACATCTTCTTAACCAGTCCATACCGATAATGACGTCGAAACTACCCAGTTCTACGGGCATTAGATCTATTTTGAATGGATGGTTTAAGAAATTTAAAGTGCAACGTCGTATAATAGTGTCTATCCTGACTAATTTCCTATCAGCTAATTCGACATCATAACAATTTTCTAATGGAGTTGGGGCGATGTCAATCAAGGAACTAAATGCAGTGGATATAAAGCTTCTATCGGCACCAGTGTCGAATAAGATAGATGCATAGTGGTTATTTAAGAGGAACGTACCCGTGACGACATTGGCATCAGGGTTTCCCGACGCATTCCCTCTCTTTTCTGCATTTCCAACTGCATAAACCCAGCCTTGTGCATTCCCATTTCCTCCATCTTTATTCTTCAGCTTAGGACAATCTCTCTTGAAATGCCCTGGTGCTCCACACTCAAAACAACCATTTCCCTTGGGAGCTGCCCCATTGCCCTTCTGAGTATTAGCAACATTTGTGTTACCAGTACTCCTGCAATCGCGAGCAAAGTGCCCTACTTTGTTGCACTTGTGGCACCTCTGGGTGCACGGGCCATTGTGGTGAAGATGGCACTTGGTGCATTTGGGCAAAGATCCCCCATACGGCTTCTTTTTGCCTGTCCCCATATTGTAGACCTTGGCGACATTCTGCCTCTTGAAGGGTTGTTGCTGGTGACCATGGTTGTTTCTGGATGAATCATCAGCCTTCCTTTTGTTGTCAGATTGCCTTTCCGCGTAGGTGCGGAGTTTCTGATCCATCAAGTCATTGGCCAACTCAATAGTCTCATCCAACGTCTTGGGTCTGGCAGACTTGACGTTCCCATAAATGTTGTCAGGAAGTCCACTGATGTACTTGTCAACCTTCTCGGTTTCGTTGGCAACAAACTTGGTACATATCAGGGTTAACTCTTGGAAACGTTCAGTGTATGCTGGAACATCGTTTCCCTTGACCTTTAGGTTCCACAGCTCGATTTCTAATTTCTTGATTTCACCCTGCGGACAATACTTGTCCGTCATCTTTTTCTTGAGTACTTCCCAAGTCATTGCATATGCCTCAGGACCTAAGGTTCTTATCTGACCATTCCACCAAGTCAAAGCAGCACCTAACAGAGTGCAGGTGGCAAACTTTACTTGATTCTCAATAGCACAACCACTGATATTGAAAACTGACTCCATCTTTTCAATCCACCGAGTTAAACCGACCACGCCTTCAGTCCCCTTGAAGTTCAAAGGTTGACACTTCATGAAGTCAGCGTAAAAACAAGGGCGCGCAGTTTGCACGTTCCTTCGGTTATCCTCGTGCGAACTGTGGCTTCCATCTCCATTGGTGGAGTTTCGCAAAAGAGCTTGGTCAATCATTGCTTGGATGGATTCTGGAGTCATGTTGTTTGGGTTGGTGTTGTTAACAGGGGTATTTGGTCCTCTTCTGGTCGTAGGTGCCATGATTTGTCTAGATCACAAAAGACAAAACATGAGGTTATATGACAGAATATAATAATGTATAGATGAGATATTAACACAAGAGAGGTATATAGTACAACATAACACATCTATTTCATTCATAACTTTAAAATTTTTACATGAAATAGTTGTCGGAGTACACATAATACAATACAAAAGATCTAAGGCTATGTTAGCGGGGAAAACCCCTAATAATTAACATGCCTGTGTAATGACCTAGCAATATAAAATAACATAAATCACTAGATGTGATTGTCAGCATCTCCAGAAGCATCCTGGTGATCTGGAATCCTAGCCTCTGGTCTTGGCTGTCTAGCTCTCCTCTACTGCTCTCGCAGTGATAACAACTCGGCATGCATGTCGCTCATCTCTCGCCTCATGTCTCTAGTGACTCGAAGAGTCTCTACCATCTGTGCCTGACGTCTACAGACAGTCTCTTGAAGCGCTGCTAACTCAGCCTACTCCATCTGAAAGCGAGTCTCCTATACCTGATGCTGTGTTTGAATGAGAGTACTCTGCAGCTGTAGCTATGTTTGGTGTGCCTAGAGATGGGTCTCGTGTGCATTCGCATGATCACGATGGGTCTGAAGCTCCTGATGAGTCGCCTGACTCAATCCTATTAAGTGAGCCCAAGCCTCTCGGGAAGCATAGGCCTCCTCCTCCACCATCCATACTGTCTCCTGGAGAGTCATCCTATCCCCCATAAGCAAATCGACCCGCTGCGAGTCCATATCGACTCGCTATGATATACGAGACCTACTATCCTGAGCATCCTCTAGTAAAGCATACAAGTCCTGTGTATCATGCTCGTGGAGCTCAGCAAGCTCTGTGACCCTAGTATTGACCTCTCCCACGGTCATAGGTGTTATCTCTGGAACTGCCTCTGCCGGATCTACCCAAGTATCCCTAATACCGTGCCTAACATCTCTAATCCCTTGTCATCTCTCATCAGCATCTACCGTGCTGACAAACCCATAATCTATACCTCGATCTCTGGTAGGTCTAGCAGTGGAACTCTCCCTGACCTCGTATCTGGAGCCTAGAGTGGACAAATACAACCTCTTGTGGGGAGGCTGCTCAGACTCAGGAATGTCATCCCTACGGTCAACAGGTGGTGGTATGTATAGAGATGGTGGTAGTGGTGGTAGTGGTAATGCGGTAGTAACTACATCAATGAGAGCCTGAGTAGATGCTATCCTGAGTGTCTGGATTTGGGTTGGATACCCAGATGACGGTAGTAAAGGTGATGGTACGGGTGGTGGTGATGAATGTGCAGGTGGAGCTGTGCACCTAGCAAGGCGCTCTCCTGCAGAGGGTGGTGATAGTGAGATAGGTGGTGATGGTGATGGAGTAGTCATGGCCAGAAGTCTCTCAACCTCTGCCTCTGGTGGAAGGGATATGGAAATCTGAGGCCGGACGGTAATCCTAGCCCCAATAGTAATGTCAGTGGAGGGTGGTGGTATAACAGGCTCTGTTCCCTCAGGTGGGAAAACAGGCTCATCAACAGGTACAACAATAGCAGAGTCGGCCGGAGCTAAGTGCTCCTCCTCCTCCTCCTCCTCGTCCTTATCATCCTTATCCTCATCATCCTCATCCTCATCAATGTCATCCCCAGATGAATCGCCGTCATCATCATCTCCATCATCTCCCCCGTCCATAGGATAGTCAACCGGACCATCCTCTGTCTCATCATCCTCGTACTCCTCTGGATCCTCCTCGGGATCCGACTCAGTAACATATCCGGGTGACTCAGCAGTGGGTGAATCAACAGGAGGTAATGGCTGCTCCTCAGCTGGAAACTCATGCTCATCCTCCAATGGTATATACTCAGGGTATATAGGCTCTGGCACGTAGTCAGGATCATGTGCCTGTACGAACATAGGCTCACGCTCATCCTCGTCTTGAGGAACTGGCGGTGTCTGTGGATCCTCTGGGCCTCGTATGTAATCCGGTGATGGTAGGGCTACTGGCTGTATCGGGAGTCTGTCGTATCCTAATACGATGACCCGTGGGATGCCCCCCTCAGATATCTCCTCATCATCGGCTCCCTAGAAGGCTCTGCCGGGCTCAGAGTCGGTGTAGACAGAAGTGTATGTGACAGCTGATGAAGCAGAAGACATGACTGCTGCAAAAGCAAAAATAACTTATATAAGTATTACTTATAGGAAAGATCGGTATGATATGTCTGTAAGCTTTAATTATAAAAGTCTTATAGTAATATACGTAATATCATTTATATACACGTATATTAATCATGTAAGCGCTTAGTACCCTACTAATGCTAAAACAATGCATGTCATGTAAGCATATATGTGCTAGATGTAAATAAGTAATGCATGTATGTCCCTCGCAAATCCCATTTGTGAAAACAGTGTTTGAAAATGGTTATAGTCCAGACAAGACTTTTGACCTGGTTCTCTATAACCTTGGCTCTGGTACCAATCTGTAACACCCTCAAATCTGAGTACGCAGCGGAATGTTGAATATCCGAGGGCGTTACATTTACGGCTCAATAGCACAAGATCTGAGAACGACTACTAAACGTGTCGTTTGAAAAAGATACATTAGATTAACAAAATACTTGTTTGTTACATAAGCCCATGGCTTCAAATTGTTCAACAATATAAATAAAGATTCCGGTTTATAACAATTGTCCCCAAAATGTAATAAGACCCCAAATCTTAAGTGTTGACTCTTCAATTATTGACTTCCAATGTATCATCGCACCTCGTGCCTTATTGACCTGAAAAACATGCTTAAACGTCAACATAAAGTTGGTGAATTCATAGGTTTATGTAAATCAATAGTAGGACCGCAAGATTTCCATGTGTATGATTAAGCAACAAATGCAAACATCATAAAAAGTAATTACGTTTTCCTAAGCTCATGACACTGAAGCTCGACATGTATGAATGCAATATATTGCCAATGAATGCCCGTGAATGATGTTTTAACCCGCAACATCCCAAATCCGACATGGTATACGTTCGTTCCCAGTGATAGCTAATCACCCGAACGGGGATTGTCAATCCCAAATAGATCTATCTATAACATTCGCGCTCACAATCCAGTAATTGACAGTTCATGATAAAGGGCTCAGTGGGTTATCGCTACTTAGGCAAACACGTAATCATTGTATAAAATGTACACTTGCGTCCAATTTGTAAAAACAAGCATGTTCTCACCCCAAGGATGTAAATCATTTAAATAATTGTAAAACATAGGGCTATGAACTCACCTGAGTGAATAGTCCTCTGGAAATGAAAATAGATATCCAAGTATGTACCACACCGTCAAATACCTAAGTAAATACGACCAGTCTTAGTCTACAAATTTAGGCTAAGGACTCAATGTATAAACTACAATAAATTGCTAGTTTATATATATTGTTATCACTTGTGTGGTGGTGTACGCGTTTAATGTATTTGAAATTGTTTGATGGCTCTTGGGAAAACGTACATACCCTGTTAATAAATATTCTTATTTATTAAGTCATTATTCAAAACCGAATAAATCCCGAGTATATTATAATTCGTCCGACTCGTTAAGTGTTTAAATAATACACTTTTGTTTACCAATTACCTTTGAGTTTCTTATAAATACAAAACAGCCCCTGGGTTTATAAATATACTTTATTTACATTTTAAACCCCCAAGTTTTATTAATTACACTTTTAGTCCCTAAACTTTACAAGGTCACATTTTAGGTCCTTATAAGTTTAAAACAGCCCCTACATTTCCAGAATTGATGAAAATAGTCCTTGGGCTTGTTAACTTTAGCAATTGACAGTTTTGACCCTATAGTTTGTAAATTGGCACTTTTAGCCCCCTTAAGTTGTAAAAATCGTATTTTTATCCAAACTAAGTCCTAACAAGTGGCATTTAGTTTTATTAAGTTCAAATATGTCATATAAGTTGTCTTAGCTTATAAATAAGCTCAACGAGCTTACTTTTGGCTTAATGGGCCTTATTATGCCCGTTAAGGTCCAATTAATGTTTTAAAGGTCCGATTTAGTTTTAAAAAGTACCATTGCCTTCATTAAGCTTGTTTTAGATGGTTAAGTTGAAAATAAGCTCGGGAGAGCTTATTTTGCCTTATTCGAGCTTATTGGGCTTTTGAGCCCCATAACTTAACCCAAAAGAAATAATAAGGTCCATTAGGCATTCTTAGCTTATATCCCATCCTTATTAAGCCCAATAAGTCTGTTTTCGGTTTAGCTTATCCAATTAAGCTAATAAGCTCTTGTAAATAGGTTGTTAGGCCTATTAAGGGTCCAAATGGATCTCTACATGGTTTGACTTGGCCCATTAGGGTCCATTAGTCTTTCTTATGTCTACTAAGTCCGTTAATGTTTAAACAAGTCCACCAATAAGCTGTTCGAGCTTATTGTGAGCTTAATTACTTGATTTGGGCTCGTTCATGGGCTAGTAAGCCCGGTAAGGGTTCATTTGTGTTTTTAAGCTCACGCCAAGCTATTCTAAGGCCCATACGAGTTCAATGAGTACATTAAGTCCCTTAATAAGCTCAAGGAGCTTATTTATACTTCGTGGACCCCAGCTAACAGCCAATTAGGCCTGTTGGGCTTTGATCATAGCTAAAGGCCCATTAGGGGTTTAGTTTGAGTATGTATATCGTACTATGAGTTCACTAGATTTCTAGGTCAATCAATAAGCTCGAATGAGCATATTATAAAGTTGTGGCACCACTGTTGGGCTTGTTGGGCTGGTTGGGCCCAAGCCATGAGCACTCGTGGGTTTCACAAGTCCATCTTGGCCCATTGTTTTCCTTGGTGATGTATGTGACCCGAAAACATATTTTCAAATCTAAAGGTCGCGTGTTTAACTAATATTTATGTCGTACCTTGCATGCAAACATTTATTAACCTCGTATACTCCTTCCTTAGCCAAATTATCGTGTTTACAAGAAAAGTTGACGTATGGTTTTTATTTAAACCCGTGTATATAAGGGTTTTGTTCGCGTTAGAGTCTAAGCTTTCATGTGGACGAAACATTTAAGTCTTTGTCGTGTTAAATCACTTTGTACATGCGTTTATTAGTTTCTTGTACCACCCTTATGCTATTATACGCATGTATGTGTGTATACTTGGCGTGCTTGGTCTCTTGACATGCACACACCCATGTTAGCTTATCATATATGTATATACGGGACATTTATACTAGGCATGTATATTACGATTTGAAATATGACAAGAATGGCTTAATAACGAGACTTACAATGGTCCTAGCATCTTGGTTTTGGATTATGAAGCACACCCGAAAGATTTACACCCAATGTGTATCACTCTAAGCTTAAAAGCTTATATACCCGACTTCCTTAGCTCGTGTTTCCCCTTAAACCCTTAGACTTGATCCTAAATGCTTCCTTGAGTCCTTAGAGTGTATGTGGTTTGCGTATGGGTTCGGTTATGATATAGCCGAATGGAAATAGGGAGTAAATGGGGGAGGTTTATCTTAGAGAGAGTTTAAGAGTTTTTGGAAATGTATTTTGTGAACTTATGAGTGGTATTTATAGGCATGAGAACTAGTTACATCCTCTAGTCACTAAATCAAAACCAAACCGTGCCCTATTAGTGGTTTTTAAGGTTTCTAGTTAGCTACCCCTTGTATTTGGTTAAACCACTAAGTACCATCCTTAATTGTGATGTGTTTGTACAAGATTTACTTAGATACTAGGAAATCTTATGGTTTGTATACATACATTGTATGTAACCGGCACCCAAGAGAGAAAGAGAGGCAATTTGGGTATTATCCAATGTGTATTAGGTTAGTGGAGACAATTAGGACAAGTATTAATGAGAAATAGGATGTACAAGTACTTGTGAGGATCATTAGGAGATTTTCTAGGTGTGTTTGTGTGTGTAACCGGCCCTTAGTGGGCCACATACACAAAATTGATTTAATTTTTGTGTTTAAGGTTTAAAAGCTGGTATTTGTTTGAGTCTAGGTAAGTCTAGGTATTTCCAGGGTGTGTCCAAATGTATTTTATTGTGAAACGTAACCCTTTTACGTGACCAATAAAAATAAATCATAATTATCTTCTTAATAATTATTTCTTAATTGGTTGATTTTGGTTTTTAAAAAAAAATACAATAAAATAACCTATTTATTTCTGTTGTCAGTTTACATTAAATGGTTATTTCTAGTCTACCCATTCAGATCAAAAGGCAAAATTAAAGTAACGCATATCGGAACTAAAATAAATAGTGATTAAAATAGGGAGGTCGTAAAATTTACATGAAATTGAGAAAATGTTATAGTATACGGAATCACTCGCCCTTAAATATCTATTTGCTATAAAGAGATTCCATGGCGAGATTGCTCTGTGGGTTCTCCTTCATCAAGAGTTCATATTCAAAGACTTGGACACAAAAGGAGCCGAGAATCTCGCGGCCGATCATCTTTCCCTGAGTAGTAAATCATTATAAAATGTGCTTCGACCCAAAGGAGATAATGAATCTTTTCCTCTCGAGACACTGAATATGGTGGACTTTTCGTGGTAACTCAAGTAACCGTGGTTTGCCGATTTTGCAAATTACCACACGGGGAATTTCATTATTAAAGGGATGTCATCCCAACAAAAGAACAAGTTTTTCAAAGATGTTAAACACTACTTTCGGGGACGGACCACTATTTGTTCATAATTACGTGCGGACTCAAGTGATTCGGCGGTTGTGTTTCGGGCCAAAAGCTATTAACATCCTAATTGCTTGCCATAGTGGACCCATCGGGGACTTACGGTGCAACTTAAAAGCCAAGAAAGTTTTTGAATAAGGTTTTTATGGCCAACTATTTACCGAGATGCCAATGACTTGGTCACCCGATGTGACACTTGTCAGCGTCAAGGAAATTTTTCGCAACGTGATGAAATGCCTCAAAATTCCATCCAAGTTTGCGAAATCTTTAACGTGTGGGGCATCGATTTCATGGGGCCGTTACCGTCTTCACGAGGGAACAAATACATACTCGTGGCGGTCGACTACTTGTCAAAATGGGTTGAAGCGAAAGCGCTCCCCACCAACGACGCCCGAGTTGTTTGAAAATTTCTTAAATCTCTCTTCGCTCGATTCGATGCCCCTCGTGCTATCATAAGTGATCGCGGAACCCATTTTTGCAATGACCAGTTTGCAAAGTTCATGCTTAAATACGAAGTTACTCACCGTCTCTCCACCGCGTATCACCCATAAATAAGTGGGCAAGTTGAGATATCCAATCATGGCTTGAAATGAATTCTTGAAAGGACCATAGGCGAGAACCGTGCCTCTTGGTCGGATAAATTAGATGACGCACTTTGGGCCTTCCATACCGCTTACAAAACACCCATCGGGTGTACCCCATACAAGCTCGTGTACGGAAAGGCATGTCATCTACCGATCAAGCTCGAGCACAAAGCCTACTAGGCCTTAAAGCATGCAAACTTTGACCTTTCAACCGCGGGTGATCACCGAAAAGTTCAACTCAATGAACTAAATGAACTTCGTGATCAAGCCTATGAGAACTCTTTGATCTATAAAGAGAAAACAAAGAGGACCCATGACTCAAAGATCAAAAACCACGTTTTCAACATCGGTGATCAAGTCCTCCTCTTTAACTCTAGATTGAAGATCTTCTCGGGCAAGCTTCAGACCCATTGGTCCAGACCGTTCACCATTGCCCATGTGTACCCTTATGGCACCGTCGAGTTATCCCAAGACTCCGGGCCAAACTTCAAGGTGAACGGTCATAGAATTAAGCACTACTTTGGAGGGGACGTACCACAAATGGTTGTCCCGGATCTCCAAACCTTCCCCAAGGACCAATGAATTCGGGGATTGGGTCAAGCTTAGTGACCCTAAACAAGCGCTTCGTGGGAGGCAACCCCATGCTTATCCTAGTAATATTATGTAGTAATGAATAAGTGTTTTTTTTGTGAGGAGGTGTGCCTCTTTCCTTTCTCGTTTGCTTGTGTTTTTGTGATTGTCCAGGATTGTCCTGGATTTTTGAAGCCTCTCGTGCTCATGGTTTTGTTCTTCGATCACAAGAGCTTCAAATCCTTAGCTTCATTTGGGAAATCCAATATCCTAATCTAATCGACTAACGTTTATCTTTAAGCATACTTAATAAACGGCTTAGGATTTACGTAGAGACCCTTCTTAAAATATTGAGGACAATGTTTAAATCTAGTATGGGGGGATCTATCGATTTGATTGTGCATGCAGTCGTTGTTTTTACTTAATCTCGTTTTTACCACCAAAAGACCAAAAAAATGGAAAATTTTAAAAAATTTCAAAAATAAAATAAGTGTTTTAATTTTGACTTTCCTACTGGGTAGAATAAGAATAAATTTTGACTCGATCGAGCCTGTTGAGCTCGAGCTTGTTCCTTAACTTTTAGACTAAGCGTTCGCAGAGATTCGCGAAGAACAAAAAATGATAGAGTTAATTATGAGTTGTATGCTAAACAAGGATTATTTGGAAATCTTAAGGGCTCATGTATGTAATTTGTGGCTTTTTCTCCCATAAGCTCCTAACCGGACTAATAATACGTGTTATTTTTGGAGATTAAACTTAAATCAATAATTTTTATAGTTGATAGCAAAAATTTTAGTCTTAGTTCAAATTTATACTTAAATTTTTCAAAAAGAAGTCCTCTCTATATAAAATAAAAAAAATGAAAAATGAAAAATATAATAATAATTATAAACTGTGGGCTGATAAAAGTTTGTTGCATCTTGCTGGCTCACAACCAATGTTACAGCCTTCTAAAAAAAGCTAATAGTAAGAATAATAATCCGAGACTGATAAAAGTTTGCTGCATCTTGCTGGCTCACAACCGATGCTGTAGCCTTCTAAAAGGTCGAGGGTTCCAATTGCATCAATGTTATGTTTAATATTAAGTGTGAATTAATAAATGTAAGATCTCTTTTTGTTAAATTTAAATATGCTTTTGAACTTTGACTATTTTATTTTAAGTTTTTAAATAAGCTATGTATATACGAATTGATTTAAAAAATATAGGGAAAATCTCTTTTTTCTTAAATTACAATATGCTTTTGAACTAAGACTATTTCGTTAAGTATGATTTTTCTAAATAAATTATGTATATTACGGAAATCAAAGGGTTTTGAATCCGAAGTCCGTAGTCTCGATACTATTCCTCATTGCGGGGTGTCAAAGCCTGGTCACTTAGCCGCAGGTTTGGGATGTTTCGAGACAAAGTCACTACATAGGATTAAAATCATAATTCTTGGGTGGAACGTGAAGCATAGAAATATTGCAATTTTCTTAAAAAGGTTTATCCTTGGTTGAAATTCGAAATAAGCACATTCACCTAAGATTTAATAATTGTTGGGAGTGAAAAGTTTCACAAATTACAAGTATGAGTAGTATTAGCATCTTAACTTATATTTAATGGTGATTTCGTTTTTAAGCTTGGTTTGGGACAAGTGAAAAGTCAGGAATGATGAATTTATCCTTTTTGGGCATTTTAGGATTGAAGTGCTTCTTATTCTATGACCCTAAAGGTTATGAAATAATGAAAGTCCAAACATTCTAGTTAGAAAAAGAAAAAAGGAAAAATATTAAAAAATATGTATAGTAGTTAGTGTAGATTTATAAAAATGGTCAAAACGGGGCTTTTTAAAGCCTTTGATTCTTTAATTCCCATTGATGAACACTTAGCTACTTTTCGAGGTAATTAGTCAAGGGGGATTGAGATTCTTGGTTTTCTAAAGTGTTTACTTATAGCATTGCGTGAGGACACGGCAATATCTTAGTATGGGGGATTTTGGTATGTGCTTAATTACACATACCTTTTATCTATAAAAACGAGCCTAAAATGACCAAAATATATCAAAAATGCATTGTATTTGTGTGTTTTGTGATTTATGATTGTGCAGGTAACGGATATTCACTAAAGGACAAAAACAAAGCCAAAACTGACAAAACCAAGCATGAGAATGGAAAGAGTGTGAAAAGTCGAAGCCAAAGACGTGTGCATCTTAAATGGGCCAACCCGCACCTAAGTTAATAAGCCAAGTCAGCCCATTAAGCCTTTTATATAAGTAAAAGTCCAAATATAAGCCCAACATACCCATAACCATAACACCTTTAACCTTTTTCGTCGTTAGTCCCTGGTTATTACACAGTTAGTCCTCATATGTTTACACCGTTAGTCCTTAGGGACTAACATAGTTAGTTTCACCATTAGTCCCTAAACCTAACAAACCTCTAACCCCGTTATCCCTTTTACCCTGCTCCCTTATAAACCCAAGACCTTTTCAATTAAACCATTTACCCGCCAGGCCAAGCCCTATCACTATTCACCCGTCTCTTTCCTTCTTTTTCTTTACAACCAGACAAAACCCACTCAAATCCCACCCCCAGATGAAGACAAGACACCATGGTAATCCCATGATGTCCCATTGACTGATGGGACATGGACAAGAATCAAGGGCTATGATGAAGCTTAAAGAAGCACAAAATGGATTCAATGGATAAGATTGAAGGCTTAGAGAACACTCTCCCATTCCTCTCATAGAAGAAACACAAGCTCAAGACCTAGAACCTTATCTATTCGGCTATAAATAGAGACAAGTTTCGTTCATTAGGATGTAGTTTTTTGAATCAATCTTTTTATTGTAATTTACAGCTTATATTAGTTTGTTTTAGCTTATTGTATTTCCTTTAAAAAGCATTGTACCCAGTCTTGAAGTTTTAATGAAATTCCAAGTTTATTGTTAAAATTATGTTTTCAAGTTAATGCAATCTTATGTTTGAAAATGTTTTGATAAGCTCTTAAATCTCACAAAGCTGTCTCTTAAAAAGGTTTAGTTTATTATTAGCTAAACTCTTTAAGGTTTTCTTTTTATTCACCAAAAATCACTCAAAAGCTTTTATCGATGATAAGCCAAAAAGGGAAGGGCTTACGGGTTATACCATCTTGTTTCTAACAAGCTGGAGCTTGTAGATAAGCTCTAAGAGAATTTATGCCCTTGTTTTGAGCAAAGGGCCTTTGTAAGTTCATTTTTACAATTTATAGCTTTAAACTGCAACTGCTTATTTTCTGCTTGTTTTTGCTTAGTAATGCTTATTTATGTTATTTATTGCTTATTGATGTTAGTTTATAGATTTTAGCTCTTTAGTTTAAGTTTTAGTCATAATCTATCATTTTTAGCTTAGTACTACTTATTTGATTTGCTTATTTACTGTTTGAATTGGCTTATTAATGATTAATATAATTATTTGATAATATGTTTTCAAAAGTTTAAGGATAAAATAGTTTTATAAGCTTAAGAATTATTTTCAAGTTTTTTTAAGGGGTATTTGGCACAAGCAGTACTAACACAAGTTAATACTGCTTGTGTACTTTTGTCCCATAAGTCAAACTTGATATGCTATATTTAAGCCTATAAGGCAGTTTTTTGTAAGTTTATAAAGTCTAAAGCTTAGTCTTAAGGTTTTATAAATTTGTGGTTTTAATCTGTGGGAATGATGTCTTCTTAAACTGCTTAATCTTTAATCTTTGTCTAAACTGTTTTTAAGTTTTGTTTTATGTTTTATGTTTGTTTTTAATGCAGTAGAAACAAGTTGGTTTAAGTGTTCATTTGTTATTTGAGTTTTGGTATCAAACTGTCAAAAAGTTCAGGTAGTTCAGCTTTTGAAAATTAAAATTTCATTTTTTCTCTCTCAAATTTAGGTTAGTTAAAATTAGGTTTAGGGTCTGAAATTTCTTGCACAAGCTCATTGGATATAGGTCTTGATCTGGAAAAGCTTATTTTGAGGTTTAGAGCTTATTTAGGCAGCTAAATTTAGGGCTGCAGTTTACCTCTTTTAGCTTTTTAAAATTCTTAAAAATAAAAAACCTTAGTTTTCAGTCCAAACTGCCATTTTCTTTGTTTTTTTAGCTTATTTAGTTTTTCAAAATGTTTAACCCTTGCTTATTTAGATTCTCTATAGTACTAGTTTAATTTGTTTTTAACTTTTAGACTCTAGCCTTTTCATTTATTAGCTTAAAAACTAGCTTAAAAGTGTCCTTGTAGAGTGTTTTTAGTTGTATTTTAGCCAAACTGCTTATTTGCTTATTTGAGTGTTTCAGCTGTTAGGTTTGCTTATTTGAAGTTTAGGTTTGCTTATTAGGTTAGGTTTAAGGTTTTTATAGCTTATTCGGTCTAAGCTTAAGCTTATAGAAGCTTTTGAGAAAATTCTGTTAAGAGTAAAAAGCCTTAAAGCTTTTTAAGCATAATCCGTCACTTTATTTAGCTTATTCCTGGCTTATTATTGGTTTCTGAAAAAAAAATGCTTTTGTTAAAGTTGGTATTTTAGCTTATTAGAAACTTTTTCAAAAAGAAATTTAAAAAAAATAAAAACGTTGAGAGTATAGGGAAGTCCCAGGCTCGAACCCGGGTCCTCAACCTTAACCCCCAACACTTTAACACCACACTCTGCTACCACCACTACTGCCCCTTTGGTCTTTACGACTAAGCTGGCACTTATTATTCTTTTGATACTCTAGTTAAACAGTTTTTGCCTAATAAGCTCTTTAGAGCTTATTTCCCAGTTCTTAAGATAAGCTGGTTAAACCTTTTATGTTTCTTAAGTTCTAAACTGCTCAAAGTATTTTTCCTTAATTTTTTAGATTTTGATAAATTAGTTTAATATTTTTTATAATATTTTTAGATTAAATCTGTTTCTAATTCATAAAGAATAAAATAAAAGTCAAAAAAATATAATTTCTTTTTTGAAAATTAATTTTTAATCATTTAGGATTTTATAAATTAAATAAGCATTTACTTTAGTTAAAAATTAGTGATGTTGAGGTTATAAGTCGCGTTTTTTTAAGGATTCCTGTTACTTTATATTAGTCCACTCTTTAATTGCTATTAATCGTTGCTTGCCTTTATATTTGTACTTATGCATGTTTTTAGTAGAAAAAGAATTCTAAAAACCAAATCTTACTAATAATTCGCAAATCACGCGATCACTGGACGATCTAATTCACCAAAGGTGGCTTCGTTGGGACTTAACAACCCGGGAGTGTTTTTGAACTTTACCTATTGTGTTAAAGAAGTTAAATTTTTTAGAAAACCTTTACGGAATACTTACGTCTTACAACTATTTGGAATATCTTGAGATATTAGTTATATATACAACTATATACACAAAGGCTATTAAGCTAAAGTCTCATTATAACATAATCATCTTCTCCGTAAACACATGAATGTCTTTATGTTATCATTAATCTTCAAGGAGTTTACCCCTTGTCCGCGAAAATCAACATGCAGCTGCGTACCGGCACGACAGCTTTAATTTAAGAATGGATTAAGTATGCTTTGGAAGAGCGTTATAATGGATTTTAATTTGCTCAAGTAAATTTCATAATTGTATAATAACATAGTCTAGAATACTGTGAATCGGAGGGGTGTGCGTTAAAAGTTATCAAGAAAACAGGGAGGCGATTTTCCGCGAAA
This sequence comes from Tanacetum coccineum, assembly GCA_026074375.1. Taxonomy (NCBI): domain Eukaryota; kingdom Viridiplantae; phylum Streptophyta; class Magnoliopsida; order Asterales; family Asteraceae; genus Tanacetum; species Tanacetum coccineum. Next base: position 93,032 of record BQNB010000380.1, on the reverse strand, counting down.
ATTTCTAACACATTACACGTGTAATACCGGACACGTAAAGTGAAATTTTAAACGGAGTCTAAAGTGACAAGATGTATTTTTGGAGTCGAGAAACCTTTAAAATTTGGAAGAAAGGTTTTGGTTTGATTTGAAGTAACCTCGTATTTTGGTCCTGGGCACGTCCGATAAATGATCCTAAAATGCGATTTTTGGGAAGGTTTAAGTTGGTGAAATGTATTGTGGTAAATAACCTAGATTTATTGAAAAAGTTTTTAAGATCAATAAAAGGACTACGGAACTCGGAAATATTTTTAAAGTCAAAGTTATTAGTTTATGTGAACCCGAACACAAAAGAAACCATCCCGAGACCCCTAATGAATGCTAGCCGGTTGGAAGAGACAAAAGGGAACACCAAGGCAAATTTTTAGCTATTAGGGTCCTTGCATGGTACATAGAGGTTTTGTCTTAACCTCAAACATTCATTCATGCATCTATTTTTGAAATCAAACAACAAAAACCACTTCTTTTTCTCTCCCATTTTCGGACGCAAGCCACAAGGTCAAGAAAACATTTTTGTTGAAGATTTATCAAGAACAAGGGTTAAGAAACATTAGTGGGTTAATAGTTAGTAGTCTCGGATTGTAGAAAACGATATCGGGGTTTGTTTCTTCGCGTCAAAACCGAACCAAGATCATCAAGTTTGTAAGTTTTTCTAAAAACTTTTATTAGTTGCACTTTTGTGTTCATTTTGGTGAACTTGTGATAGTTGTACAAGTGGATCGTGTTTCAATTGAAATTCGAAAGTTTTTAAACAAATGAAAAAGGGTGCTTTTTGGGTCGTCATGGAACAAAACAAGGGGGGGTTTAACGTTTAAGATTATGGTTGCGTGTTAATTTTATTTAGAGCTTATTTAGGGCTTATTTTTTATTGAAAATTTGCTAAAAAAGATATTTAAGCTTTCTATGTTTCTCATTTTTTTTTTGGGTTGGGCTCGGACCCAACTGACCTATATGGTTTCGAGCTGTGTTTGGTTTCGACCCTCAAGCCCAACCAAACGTGGGGGATGATTGTTGGGCCTCGGCCCAATAACCCAATCGGCCCACTTGGTTTTAAGACTATTTGATGTTCGCCTTATTTGGTTCAGCTCATATAGAGCTTATTTTGATTCGGCTTATTGGTTTGAGCTTATGGTGCTACGGCTTATTTGGTTAGTTTCGGCTTATTAAAGCCTTGGCTCATTTTAAGCTTATAGCATTATATGGTTTCGTTATTATTAAGATTAATAGCTTATGTATTTTGGTGTTTGCCATATTAAGCACGGTATAATTTGATTTGGCTTATTCGGTTTCGGCTTAATGGGCTTAAGGCCTATTGAGCTTCGTTTTATATTTTGGACTTATATAAAAGGTTATGGACTAATTTTACTATCGGTCTAAATATTAAGACCTTAATGGACTAACATTGACTTTCGGGCCGCAATTGGAGGAAAAGATTGATAAATGGCTTGAAAATGGTATTAATGGACTTAGATTGGGAGATAAAGTAATTATATTGGACTTAAAAACAACATGCATAATGGACTAACGGTTGGGCTTCCGAGCCCGATAAGGAAAATCTTATAGTTTGGATTACTAAGTCGGATAAATGGATCTACGGAAGTGGAAAATCGGTTAAAATGGTCGAACTTGGTCATTGGTCGGTTAAACGCTTTGAAATATGGACTTTTTGGCATTTTGTCGGAGTTTTGTAAAATTGTGGAAAGTATTAAAATTTAAAGGTTTGAAAACCTTGGAATCCTTTACAAACAACATGTCAATAAGTCAAAATTTGTAGAAAAATTGGGTCACACTTAGACAATAATGCAAAATAATTAATTTGTCAACCTCACTAAAGGTCAAAAGACGACTTTTGTAAATGGTAAATGTTAAGATTAAACAATTGAACATGGACGTACCAAGATGATAAGGTTTTATACTTACCCCGTTTAGCCCGATAAAGAGACGAAAATAATAATAAAAAAAATTTTATATATATTTAATATACTTACTTTAACGTTGCGGAGATGTTTATTCGGTTATTTTTTATCTTTGAACCCCTACTTATTTCTCGTCGGATTCTCTGAACGTTGGAGGTTCATGGTTTCGCTTTAAGTTGTTGGATGTGTTTTGAGTATTTTGTCGCACTTAGCCCAAATGCATCGAATTGTTTTACTTACAAGTGCACAACAACCATAATAACCAAAAAACGGTTGTAAGAGAATAAAAGGTTTTGTAAGGAGAAATAAAGTTTTAGTAATGGGAATAAAGAGTTTGAAATAAAGATGAGGGTTTTGTAAAAAGAATGTGGATTTTATTGTATTACAAATACTAACGCATGTACAATAAGGCAGATATAGTATAAAATGTTAATAAGAGATGCGCGCGAGATCCGATAGCTGTGGGAGAGTGTCGTAGGTCTGGTGTAGCGCCGTGAGAGTGCTGCAGTAGAGAGTGAGCGCGCGCCGTGTGCAGCGCTGATTGAGTGCATAGTAGTAGATAGGATTGTTTGGTTTCATTGAGGACAGAGAATATCTGATGCTGATTATTATCAAAAAATAGCGAGTGTTGAGGGTGAGTTCCCGTAGCCCTATTTTTTTAAATCTTTTCCGTGGGGAAAATGCTACTCAAATGGTGTTTTGAACCGTTTATTTATGAACTTGCAAAACGAGGTTTTGTTTTTAGGACATTATGTGCATATGACTGCTATGCGAAATCTTAATGTGTTTGATTGTACTTGCATGCATCGAGATGCACCCTAACGTAGATGAGAGTGATTCCCAAGCAATGGATTTACCACTCTATCTATACAGTGCACCTGATCGTCGCGACAAGTAATGATATATATCGTCAACAGGACTGATAGGTAGGCCCTGAGGTGCTTAAGTGCCATTACGGGAGTTGTGACTCTAAGAGCATTGTAATAGTGATGCTTGTATTGGTGACTAAGCGGGGATTCTAGGGTCATGTACAGATTAAGAGGGATGCATAAATCATGGGTTTTGTTTACATATATTCACCTGTCATTTGCACAATTTCCATTGTTGAAAATATGGCACAGAGGATGGGTTTTGAATCAAACCTACAAGCTCACCAACATTATTGTTAATGTTTTCGAATATCATTTTCAGGTGTGTTTTGATAAAGGTAAATGTGAAGTATTGAGGGACCAAAAATGAGTACATTTGAGAGTTTATTGAAGGACAAATGTTTGACTTTTTCCAAGGTTGCGAAATTGTAAACTTTTGTAAATAAACTTTTGTGAACAATGTATGGTATGATCTTGTATCTTGTGCAATGTGAATCATTATGTCGCATTCCTGTGTTTTCGCCGCTGACGGGGTGTGACAGAAACCATAGATTTTGGAAAAAGAGTTACAGAATAAAGTTTTGGTTGAGAATAAGAAGGTGGTTTTCCCAAGATTGATTGCTTTGAAAACTGAGTGTTCACACTCGTACCTTTGGTTGTGTTCTTTTGTTCATAAACCTTATCAAATAACTGGGCTCTTAACTTTGTATTTTCATAAATCATATCATTTAATTCGTTTTGCAAAGAGTCAGTTATTCCTTTTGTTTGAGCCCGTGTCACATTGATAGAAACGGTTGATTTTTTTTTTGAAAGTTGGTTATTTAAAGTTGCAATTTCCTCATTCAAAGTCGTTATTTATTTCGCAAAACTTAAATGTAAAGCATTTATCTTTTTAGTAAGACATTGTTCTTGATAAACGGACTTTTGATAACCCCTTTCAAGTGTGTCATATTTTTCTTGATTGATTTCAAAACATTTTTCTTGACTCTTATATCTAGCAAGCTCAGAGGTCAAGTCAGCATTGGTTTCACGCATTTTGCGATTGACCATGTTGACTCTTTCAACTTCAGTGGCTAAATTGTTATATAATGATTCAAAATGAGCACGTATTTTCTCAGCAGTAGCAGGATTTTGGTCTACTGTTCCCCCACTTTGTTCCACACTAGAAGCATCAGGGATAACATTACTGTCATTCTGTTAAACTTTGTGTGGTTCTGAACTGGGGTTGAGTAGCTCAGTATACCGCTCTTCCTAAGTAAACATATTAAATATCTCATTATCATAACAATTGTAGGAATCATAGACCTCAGACGTGCCATCTGAATCATAGACGGGAGCTTTGCTAATCTGAATACCCGATGTCGATGCTTGCTGCAAATTAGCCATTAAGACGCAGTTTGCATTGACGTCCTCAATCTCATCAATATCTCATGCAGCAATCATTAAGTCAAACTCTTCAGCTTGGAGTTGGATCCCTGTCTCTTCCTTTTGAGCAATGAGCAACTGAGTCTGAAGATAAGCAGCATCCCTTCTCGTTGGTCTGACTGTGTAGTTCCTAGCATAATGACCTAACCCTTTACAGTTGTAGCACATTATCTGATTCCCATTATTCCCATTTGCATCACCCTTAGCCCGTGCTGCTACAACATTATCATTCTCATTCTGATTTGCATTTTGATTAGCAATCGGAGGAGCAATCCCTAGAAAAACAATAAGTCCATTCTGATTCCCAACATTCTAAACTTATGGATTCTGAAATGCATTCTAAACAACCCGATTCCTAACATTCTATACCAAATTATATCCATTCGGATTCCCTGCAATCTGCTCAGCATACTGTCCAACCTGATTCCCACCATGACCTCCAATCATATGTATTTTTCTATCTTGCCCTATATTCATACCCGGCTATGCAATCTGCCTGTTGTGTGGGTTTGATGAAATTCACTGATTGTTGTTGGTTGGTGTAATGCTTTAGCCATTAAAACAAGTGTCATGTTCATTGCAGTTGTGGGATCTGAAATGTCTTCGGGATTTGGCATTAGTTATTGCATGTAGTTCTGGTTGAATGATGGTTGTGGGTTGTATTTGTTGTTGGGTGGTTGATGTTGCATGTAGGTAATCTATGATGGGTGATCTTGCCATCTTGGTGAAACACTGGATAGTTTTACGGGTTTTGTGAGTGTGCCATTAGTGCCAGGGGATCATGTGTTTTTGCAAGTCTTTCTGCTCTGATTTCATTCACTTCAGCTTGATTGAATTTCAAGAAATCATACAGCTGAGTGTAGTCCACTTCGTACAGATTCTTTGTTTAATGAACAACAGTGATGGATCGATTCCATTCCGGCTAGAGATTGTTTAAGAACTTGAGATTGCTAGCAATCTTTTCTAGAGAATGTTTTTCTTTAGAGAAATCATTCATTAACTTCGAGAAGCGATGATAGTATGATTCAATTGATTCTCCTTCAGTAGATTTGAACTTTTCCCATTCATTAAACAGTTTAGCCTTCTTCTCCTAAGCTCCAATGGTAGAACCTTTCATCATTTGTTCAACACGTAACCAAATCTCCTTAGTTGTCTGACAATTGTCTACAGCATCATAGATGTCTTCTGGAAGACCCATAAGGAGAGTCTGAATTGCATGATCATCAGCTTCCATTTGTTTTGCTTCTTGATCAGTGAGTTCATCATCTGTCTGCTCATGAGTAGACTCAGCTACAGGTGGTACACTGTTAGAATCACCGGGTTCATGGATAATTCGTCTTACGTAGGGACCATTCTTGATTGAGTTCACAAGCAATTTCCCATTAGGTTTACTCTTTGCATAACGAAGAAGAAGAGAAGACCATGGAACATAATTGTCTTTGTTGAGCATGGGTGGACGGTTTTCGGAACCAGCAGCATAAATATCTTGTTGAGTCGACATTGCAAGAGTGATGTGAAATGATATAGAAGGATCGTTTTAGTGATTAGTGATTATGAGAATGAAATTCTAATTCACGGGATTTTACAATTCTATGATTAAACCGAGAAAAGAAATAAGACTTTCGCGGGATTTTACTAATCAAGAAGAAACCGTGAAAAGAAGTCAAAAAGTAAACTTTCTGATTTTACCGAAATGGATACAACCGAATTTGGGATAATGCTTGGACCGAAATGAAATTCGGTGAAGTTTACCGAAATTGGTATAAATCGCTCAAGCTTTCTCGGTATAAATAGCCTAGCTTTTTCTGTATAGATCACCTAATAAGATTTGTATAAATCGCCTAGCTTAGATTCCGTAAAAATCGCCTAAGATGATTTGTATAAATCTCCTAGCTTTGATTTGGTATAAATCGCCTAAGAGGATTTGTATAAATCGCCTGACTTTTCAGCTGTATAAATCACCTAGTATACAGAATGGTATAAATCGCCTAGCTTTGATTCGGTATAAATCGCCTAACAAAAAGACAACTTGTACTTGTACTTTTTTGCTAATGTTTAGGAACTTTTTACCCTCCTTCTTTAACCGATTTACCAATAAAAAATAAGCCATGTAAAAGCTTGAATAAGCACAAGATTAGACTACTTTTGACACAAATAAGTGACACGAAAAAGTACCAAATAAGCTAGAATAAGCTCGTTGACATCCCCTTTTTCAAATCGTATACCCAAACGACTTAACTAACCAAAAATCTTTTATCACATAAGAAAAAGCTATAAAGCTACGCAAATAAGCCATGAAAAAGATCTTTTGGTGCGAAATAAGCTTAAAAACAAGAAATAAGCTTAAAAACAAGAAATAAGCAAGAAAGCTTTAAGCTTTTAGAGAGAAATGAAGACAAAACCGAATAAGCCGTAGCTTTTTGTCTTCAAAGAACTTGAAATAAGCTTATACCAAATACCAAAAAAATGAGATTTAACACTGCAATAAGCTCGAAATAAGCTATAACAAGAACCTCATAAACCACTAGTTACTCATTGGCTCTTGATACCACATGTTAGCCATCATTTCACATACATACTACACGAAAATAAGAGATGAGAATAAGAGAGAGAGAGAGAGAGAGAGAGAGAGAGAAGTTTAGAGAGAGAAAGAGGAAGATAGAAAATGAGAGAAAAGATGGTGACTTCACTAAGAAAGAAAAGAGAAGCAACACCCTTTACCACATGAGGTGCAGGGTATTTATAGTACAAGGTGAGTAGGAACCCTAGTTGGTTCGTTTGGGCTCTTATGGGTCGTTTACATGGGCTTTAGCCTGACACCTAGGCCCAATTAGCTTAAATGAATTCTCGTAAACAACATTTTCCTATACAAGGCTCGGGAATAATAATGACCATCACTTTACATGAAAACATGGCTAACATTTTCAAATGTCAAAGTCATTACATTTGCAACCTTAAGATATCTACACATTTCTTGATATGTGTATTCCATCCCTGTAATATTTCTCTTATATATATATATATATATATATATATATATATATATATATATATATATATATATATATATATATATATATATTATGTTGCGCGAAACTAATCCTTGATGTAGGTTAAGAGTTCGTAACATATTTGATTCATGGATTCACTTGAGTCAATCTACAATAGGAGGCAAGTATCATAGGAGTGCAATGAGCTAAGGGGTGCTCGAGTGTCAAAGTAGATATCTTGGGATGATTAAACAGGGTTGATAGGAGCAAGAATTCACTGGGGATGATGCAAGCTCGCCTCTTTGGTTCAAGGATTGAAGTATAGTAAAAGTCTCATCTAATGGAATGAATGGCTTGGAGTGTCTACCTTTTTGTTTCGACAAAAGGGGGAGAAGAAGTGTAAACAAGTAACTTATACATTTTACTATGAGTTATAGTTTACATATTTTGTCATCATCAAAAAGGGGGAGATTGTTGGTAGAAATATTACGATATTTTATCTATACATTCTTTTTGTGTTTTGGTGATGACAAACATGTAACTTATAACACATAACGTAAAGTGCTCAAGTTACTCGTAATCACAAATCATCAAAGTATTCATACGACAACATCTCTCGACGTCTCAAGTCTGCTTTAACTAAGTTTGCACCCGACGTAAATCACTTAAAGGTATGAATAAATAAATGCTTAATTTATTTAATGATCAAAGGAATGTTTATTTTTCCTAAACCTTACATTTTTATAAAATGTAACAAACATTTTTAAAACTTATACAAAACATTTTTGGTATTTACAAGAAATGGTTTTTTTTAATAAATAATTTGAATTCAAATTTTCTACCTAAAAATGTATAAAACTTGTTATCCCAAAACTTAACCCATGTCACACCAATAAGCCATACCAAATAAGCAATAAGCTAGAAAGAGAGAAAGGAAAAATGGAAGATTTATTAGAGAGAGAAATTAGAGAGTAGAATATTACACACACACACACAAGTGTAAGAAATGGTAACCAACACCCTCTCCATGTCTGGAGAGGGTCCTATTTATACCCCTTGCCTACATATGGCATATGGGCTTTCTATATTGGGTCGGGCTTGGCTTATCTTGGGCTTTAAGCCCTAAACAAGGACAATATTAGATTACAATCCAAGCCCATTTAACCCGACTAGCCTATTACTTAACAAGACTAATTACGACTAATAAGACCGATATCATTCTTGTTCGACTTAATAAAATTAAGGCTAACAATCTCCCCCAATGTTGAGGTCTCTTTCTTCAAACTCCTACACTGTTGAGGTCTTCTTTAAGTTCTTCTTTTAATGATGTGAAGGACTTGATCTTCTATGTTGACGTTCTTGTACGACCAATAACTTTCTTGTAGGAGGTTGTCTTATTTTATCATTGTCTCCCCCGATGTTGAAGATATGACTTTTGACGTTTATGCTTTGCCTTGTTTATCTTCGGTCTTAGTCTTTGCTTGTTTGTAATGGCTCTGTTCATTCATGCTTTGTGATCTTGATCTTGAGCCTTTATCTTTTGACTTTGAGTTCTTGAGATCTTTATCTTGCATCATCTCCTTGACTTGAATCATCTTGATTTGACTTTCTTGATCATCTTGTGCTCTTGACCGACATACTCATATTGATTACATTCTTGTTTGACTTATATAAACATAAGTCTAACAATCTTCCCCAATTGACGATTCTTTATTTAACGTTGAGGATCTTTGATGATGGGGAAGTTTAGTGTCAACAATCTTGACGCTGAATGATTGACGTTTAAGGCTTGAGTATGAGTATGTGGTAATGAATCCGACTTAGCTGGAACGAGGCTGCAACACTGACATTTGTACCTGCATTTGAATGTTAGTAATACATAGAAGATATGGACGAATATGTCTTTGTCATTCGTCGATTTTAGGTTGCAATAGTATAAATTGATGTGGATCTTTAACGGCCGAACAACATACGAATTAAAAGAACAATTGGATTGCTAGAACTCGATCAAAGAGAAAGCTTTTATTATTACCAAAACTCAAAAGATATCGCAATACAAAAAAAAAGTCGGTAAGAGTTGAATCAGATAGTTACTATCTTTATGATTAAATCGTCAATTACATTTTACTGGAACAAGTTTGATTCACATATAATTCGACCATCGTTTCTTTTTAGTTGACACAAGTCGATTCATATAGATGAATCTTGCAAGCACCTTCCAAGAGCTGTTTGATGTTGGCTTCAAGCAAGTGATTTCATCTTCACGGTGATTACTTAAGTTATCACTCGGATGTTCTGGCAAGATTCAAGGTTAATGGCGTTATGACTCTTTTTTTACAACTTGTAAACTTTTTGGTGTTCTAACCAAGTGTATGTTTGGACATTGTGTCCTAATGAGATTTATAATTTGATCTTCTTCTGGGCTCTTGACTGAATTTGTGCACTTTGGTTTTTGTATCGGAGGCTGGAGCAAGACTGCCACCTATTCTAATATTCAACAATCTCGTGTGTGAGATGTCCATAGATAATGTGTGTAATCTCCGTGGACAAATGTGTCAAGGTTTCTTTTGAGAGAAACCCGAATGGCTGGGAAGGGTTGTGCATTGCATCACTGGGTCCATGACGTCTTTCTTCAATATCAACAATCATCTTTGTGATTTTGATAGATTATGTATTGACTCGGTTTCTGCCTAAGGTGTAGGGAGGGCTTCTTTGTTTTCATCCTTTATCCATATATTTCTTTTTAATTCTCCAACCCCTTCGATGCTTACCAAGACGTCATTACTAACACCTTGTTGTGATTGTTCCAGTGTTAGCTCAATCTTAGTCGGCATTATTCCCTTATACTCATTCTTCTCCAATCATACCTAAGGACTGCTATTTCTAACTATGGATTGTCCTTGGGTAGATCCCTCCGGTTCTGGTTGGATCATAGGACTTATACCTAACCTTATGACTTCATTGACGTTGTGCTATTAATTGGTTGTTGGGTATAGAGATCGAACCATAAAAACCTTTTTCTGACATTTTGAAATACCCCCACCCCTACACATGTGCACCGGTGATTCAAAATTGTTTGCCACATGAATGAAAGTGTTGAAGCTTAGAGTCTTAAAGATTAAATTTTCTATTTCATATTTTAATCTCATTTTCTCCCTCTTATTCAATATAATTAACACCCTTTGTATTGAAATACCTAATTGATTAAACATTTTGACATGAAGGATTCCATGTGGGAGAAAAATTATACCTACGATAATCGCATGAATTCATTTTTCAGATTGCTCCCCTTCAACAGTATATGTAGGATACCAATATTTATTAAAACTTGACATTGGAATGAAAAATTGATATGACACCACAAAAAATTAAAGACGGAGTGAGATGCCTTAATGAACAATGTATATTATTATTTGACATTATAATTTCTACATTTTAATTTCACGAAATATGTTTGGATACATAAAATTAACATTTATGAGATGTACCCAAAACATTAAAAGGCTTTGTATTAAAAGCTCCCCCTCAGAAATTGATTCACATAAAATGACATTCTACGTACTACAATTCTTTAAAACTTATTCGAGGAAGGGAGTGTTGAACACACAATTTTAACAAATACCACTTTTTTGGAAAAATACCACAAATTATATTTTAGACAATTTGACATTGAAAGTTCTTTTTGAAAAATTGTGTTCAACGATTTTAAAAACACATGATAGAAGACTTCTTTTCTATTTTTGGAGTAAGTGCACTGAAGCGTACACTCCCCTATTACATTCGGGTCCGAGTTATGCACTGAAATGTACATAAGTCATAAAGAAAATTTAGAAATGACATGTTTTGAAAGCATTTGAACTCTTGGTCGAACTTCATTTACACGCCCGTGTCAATGTTAATCGACATTTCTAGGTACGTAAATGTTATCGATTCCAAGAGACATGTCGAGAAGATTCTTTTTGGTACTTTTGAAATTTTCTAATTTTATATTTTGTTTTTCTAGGTTTTATATTTTTCTAATTTCTTTTTGTTGGTTTTATATTTTTGTATTTTGTTTTCAAAAATATTTATAAATAAAAATAAAGAGAAAAATAAAAATATTTACAAGTCGAAGTTTCCATCAGCAGAGACAGTTGTTGCTAGAGTTGAAGTAGATGAAGTTGAATCAGGTTCTTGTTGACGTTTAACGGATGTCATCAGCAGCAAGTAGTTAACTTTAGCGGAAGACTTTTGAAACAACTTGATTTTCTCCATTGAAATATTTGTGACAATGACGAATATAGACTTTCCAACTCTATCATTGACGTCATAACTATCATATCTTATGTAGAAACTTCTGTTGACATTGTGTGTGCGAGGCTTGAACCGTTTTGTTCAAACGTCATTTTGCTGATCAGTTTTGAATCCACTTCAACACTAGTTTCTGAGATATCAACTTTTTTAGCAACCACACTCTGAGATTATCTGGCTTGACATTGTTAGATGTACCTGCACTTAAATCAAAACTTTGTACCTTTTGAACATTGATTGATGTACCTGCACTTACAACCAGAGTTTGTTTGCATTCATGAATATTAGAGATATCTACATTTGAACCATGTGTGGATTCACTGTCAACCATTTCTTCGCGCCCTTTTTTCTTTTTTAACTGAAATTGGTAAAATTCGTTTTACACTTTGAAGATTTGGCAAAACTCGTCCTTGTCATTGTTTATCAAAGATATAGTGTAAAACAACTTTAGAATTTGGCAGTTTGAGCCCCTGTGGTTTATATAAAAGGGTATTGGGCTTATGATTTGGGCTTTTGGATTGTATTTGGTATCCGGGTAGAGTTATTTAGGGTTTTGAGGCCCATTAAGGGTTTAGGGATTAGTTGTGTAACTTTTAAAAAGTTAAGGGACTCAAATGGTGATTTTGTCTTTTAGTAGTTGACTTTGTTTGACTGATTTTGACTGAGGGTTGACTTTTTCTTGGCTTTGCTTTCGGCTTTTGTGCACTCTTCCGTTCTCGTGTTCGTGCTTGCCCGTTTTTAACTATTTTCTTGTGATTTATGATATATCCGTACCTGCACACACAAAACACAAATACAAGCATATTTTTGCCATTTTTTTTGGTCTGTTTTTGGTTTAATTGGGTCTTTTTAAGCAAGAACGGATATGTTTATTTCACATATATCAGAAGTCTCGATGATGAAATAAGTAGACGCCTTCGTGAAACCCACTTCAATATCAAATAAGGGATACCAAATCAACTTCGTGATCACTTGTCATCGTAGTCCGAATCCTTTACCGTTTGTCGTTTTAGTGAATCTTATAAGGATCGTTTTAGCAATAAGTGTTGTGTTTGCTTTGGTGTTTATATTTTGATTTGTCTTGATGATACTACTAAATCAACAAACCACACACACGAATCGCTCCTATGCTCTGATGCCAATTGTTAACCATAAGAAACACTAGAAAAAACAAGATCCGGAGGTCGGGGAGGATGAAACAAATAAGTAGCCATATTATTGATGATGAGAGAAAAAAGGGAAAGATGTGTGTGTGATAGGAGAGAGAAAAACACACACACACACCTTATGTGAAATGTTACAAATGAATCCTCTTAGGAGGGGGTATTTATAGTCTTTGTGTCGGTTTCCTAACTATCATAATGTTGACTAGTCAACACATTTATTGTCTAGTCAACACATTTATTGTCCTTGTGTTGGTTTCCTAACAATCATAATGTTGACTAGTCAACACATTTATTGTCCTTGTGTTGGTTTCCTAACAATCATAATGTTGACTAGTCAACACATTTATTGTCTAGTCAACACATTTATTGTCTAGTCAACACATTTATTGTCCTAGTTCATAACCGACACGACTTAATGTAATTCTGTTTTAGTCAACATATTTTAATACTAACAAATACCTAAAAAAACATGCTTTGTGTGCTTGTACAATGTTTACGGTCACACTTATTAACACTTTTGGTCACTGTTTTTAATGGATACGGACACTAACTTAAAAATGTGACCATAAACACCCTACTGCCGCGCGACCTTTTGTCACACACATTCGAAAATGCATGTGTGACTATATGTATATCGTCACACTTTTTTGGTGTAGCTAAATCCACTTTTTGTACTAGTGAGGCATTCCTTGTTAGTCAACATACGTGGCATCAACGCTTGGGACATACAGGAAGTGAAGTGTTGCGTCGCCTTGTTTCTTTAAAATTTATCTCGTGTAATAAAGAGAAGCCTCTCGTCCTTTGTCACGCTTGCCAGCTTGGCAAACACGTGAGGCTTCTGTTTGCTAGTTCAAATACTGTGGTTAATTCATGTTTTGACATTATTCACTCGGATGTGTGGACATCACCCATTCTGAGTCTTTCAGGTTTTAAGTATTATGTTTTGTTCTTGGATCATTACTCTCAGTTAGTATGGGTTTATCCGTTACTTAATAAGTCTAATGTGCTATCTAAATTTGTATTGTTTTGGAGCTATGTTCATACCTAATTTAAGTGTGAAATTAAGCCGTTCTAGTGTGATCATTAAGGTGAATTTGACAACCACGCCTTACATAAACTTTTTGTTGATAATGGCATTCAGTTTTGATTCTCATATGCCAAAACCTCTCAACAAAACGGAAAGTCTGAACGCATGATTCGTACCATAAATAACCTTATACGCACTCTACTCATCCAAGCAAATCTCCCACCATAATTTTGGGTCGAAGCCCTCAACATGGCTATTTACTTACTTAACATTTTACCCTCCACCGCTATTGAGAATAATATACCATACACTCGTTTATTTTGTAAAGACCCGGACTATAGCCTTCTACGCACTTTTGGATGCCTATGTTACCCTTATCTTTACCTCATTCACAAACTTCAACAACGTGCTACACCGTCTATATTTCTCAGACACGCCTCCAACCATCAAGGGTATCGTTGCCTTGACTTAACTACTAACAACATAATTATATCTCGTCATGTCACCTTTGATGAAACCGTGTTTCCATATGGTACTATCCAACCAACCTCAACACTAAAGTACACGTTTCTCGATGACTCACCAGATATCATTCCACAAACCATTCCACTTACCATCAATAATTCACCCATAATTCCTATTCCTACCACCGAATCTACCACACCCCACACCACTACTAATCATACAGCCCAACCTCCCTCTCCCACATTGACCCAACATCTCTACACTCCTCTAGCCCAACATCCCCTACCAGTTAACACACCTTTCACTGAAGCCCAATCCAATTCACCCCAAACTTCAACAAACCCTTTGACAAGTCCTAATGGGGCATCACCACTCACCGTAGCCCAACATCAAACTGACACACACCCTCTAAATACCACTTCACCTACTGTTATACCAAATAACCTGAATCCATCATCTGTTCACCCTATGGTCACACGTTTCCGTGTCGGGACTAATCGTCCTACCTAACGTTTAACCCTTCATGTGTCTTTGGTTTCTCATTTACCTAAATTTTATCGTGATGCTTTCAATGATCCAAAATGGAAAAATGCTATGCGTGAAGAATATCATTCACTTATTAAAAATCAAACTTGGACTTTAGTACCTCGACCCACGAACGCTAATATTGTTCGTTGCATGTGGCTTTTTCGCCACAAGTTTTTGGCTGACGGTACTCTTAGTCGCTACAAAGCTCGTCTTATGGCGAATGGTAGTACCCAGGTAGAAGGGGTTGATGTGGATATGACTTTTAGTCTGGTTGTTAAACCCGGCACCATTCGGACTATTCTCAGTTTAGCTGTTTCTCGCAATTGGCCGATTCATCAGCTCGATGTCAAGAACGCTTTTCTTCATGATGATTTATCTGAGACTGTTAATATGTATCAGCCACCTAGATTTTGAGATTCTACACACCCTGATTATGTGTGTTTATTATAGAGATCTCTCTATGGGCTTAAACAGGCCCCTCGGGCATGGTTTCAGCATTTTGCTGCTTATATTACCCGTGTTGGGTTCCAATCTAGTCGTTGTGACTCCTCTTTATTTATTTACAGACAGGGGACAGACACGACTTACTTATTATTGTATGTGGATGATATTGTGCTCATTGCTGCTTCTAAGACTCTATTGCAGCAGGTTATTCAGTTATTACATCAGGAGTTTTCAATGACAGATCTTGGATCTCTCAACTATTTTCTAGGTATCTCTATTACTCTTCTTCAAGAATGTTTTTATCTCAGGCTAAGTATGCCACTGAGATACTTTAACGGGTGAGGATGGTTAGTTGTAACTCTAGTTGGACTCCTGTTAATACTGAGTCCAAACTAGGTGCCGATGGTGATCCAGTATCTGATCCGACCATATATCGGAGTCTTGCGGGCTCATTACAATATCTAGGTTTGTCTTCACATGCATGATCCTCGTGAGCCTCATTTCTCTGCTCTTAAAAGGATTTTGCGCTATGTTTGTGGTACTTTGGCTTTTGGTTTACAGCTGTATTCATCATCCACTACAGATTTGGTAGCTTATTCAGATGCGGATTGGGCTGGGTGTCCTACTACATAGAGATCGACTTCTGGATATTGTGTTTTTCTTAGCAAAAACTTACTCTCTTGGTCCGCTAAGCGTCAGCCCATGCTTTCTTGTTCCAGTGTTGAGGCAGAGTATCGTGGGGTTGCAAATGCTGTTGCTGAGACCTGCCGGTTATGCAACTTATTACGTGAGTTACATACTTCGTTGTCTTCCGCTAAGCTTGTCTACTGTGATAATGTTAGTGCTATTTATTTATCTTCTAATCCGGTTCAACATCAGCGTACGAAGCACATTGAGATTGATATTCACTTTGTTCGTGATTTGTTGCTACTGGTCAGGTTTGAGTCCTTGATGTTCCTTCTCGCTATTTGATTGCCGTGTCCTCACGCAATATTATATGCTCTAAAATCAAATACCTCAAAACTTCCCCAAACTAATCCTATGAAAAGTAGCAAAGTCTTTAGTTGGGAGAGTTACGAAATCACAAGTTTTAAAACACCATATTTTCCCATTTTTCAAAACTTTTCTTTTATTATTTATTATTTTTATATTTTTTATATTTTTTATTTTTTTAATTTTCCTAATTTACAACTTACAACTTATTCATGTATGACATAATGTATTGTTTTCATTATTCATTGATAACTTTTAGGACCACGGAACAAAAAGCACAAAAAGTGTCCAAATAGATAAATTCATCGTCCCCGACTTTCACCTCTCCAAGCCAAGCTTAAAAACAAGATCATTGCAAAATACAAGTTATGATGCTAACACTACTCATAAAAGCTAATTGTGTACTTAATTTTCCTCCCTTATTTCTAATTTCCTCTAAGGATTTTATTATTATTATTGGTGACAAATAAATTATGTCCTTATTAATAAAGTAAACCCGGTTTAGACTATTAATAGTTTGAAATCCTTTCCTAAAGAGACGATATGGTGAGAATAAGGTCCACATTAAGGTTCTAATTTCGCATGATTTAGGGGTTATCCTTTTTATTTCATCCGCAACAACTCAACTACGAGTCCAGAGACGGAGGCTTTATTTAGATAACCCCGGAGTCGAAATTTGGCTTTATTCTTCTTATTATTATTATAGCAACATTATTAAACCTCGGTCCTTTAGAAGGCTGCAACATCGGTTGTGAGCCGGCAAGATGCAGCAAACATATTTCGACCTCGGTAATTTCCTCGACCTTTTAGAAGGCTGCAACATCGGTTGTGAGCCGGCAAGATGCAGCAAACTTTTATCAGTCTCGGATTATTATTACTATGTGCCTTATTTAGAAGACTGCCACATCGGTTGTGAGCCGGCAAGAGGCAGTAAACTTTTATCAGCCCACAGTTATTATTATTATTATTATTATTATTATTATTACCTCCACCCTTTAAACGACTGTCACATCGGTATGCGAGCCGACCATGATCCAGAAGTCTTATTTCGGCTTCGGTTTATTACATAATTATTATTATTATAGCCAAATTTCAAGTCATGTGGTCTTTTAACAACTGCCACATCGGTATGCGAGCCGACCATGGTCCAGGAGTCTATTTTCCCACAACACTGACAAAACCTCGATGTGTACCTTACTTTCACCAGAAGGAAAGTGATCTAAACTAAGAATCGCAAAAACCAAAGAAACTTTATTTATTTAACACTTATATAACGTTTATTAAGCTGATGGGAGCAAAAAGCCACAATTAACCTTTATGAGCCTTAAAGAAATCCAACTATTCTATGTTTAGCATCAAAACTTATACTCTACTCTATCATCTCTTGTTCTTCACAATTTAAAATTTCTAATAAAGAAACTCGTGAATACTTAGCCTAACGAATTAAGATCGGCACTTTAACAAGTCACATAGACTGGCAACAATCTCAACTCTAATAAATCGATCTTCGCATATTTAAAATCAATTATGGGAACTTGCAAAGTCTTGACTTTTTCAAGCTAGACTTGCGTTTTATAGCTCCTTGTATAAAAGATTAGCAAAATCAATCTATTTACAGTTAAGGAGAAAGCTAAGATATAAAACCGGTCGGGTCAAAATTTACTTTTCGTTCTCACCAACGGAAAACCTACATTCGTGTCAACTATTTTTTTATTTTTCAACTTTTTTTATATGAACAATAAACTAGATATTAAGACTTAAAAATTTAAATTTTTTGTGGGAAAACGGGGTACGTGAGAACAACGGGCAAAAGTAGGTAAGATCATATCGAAGATATACTACCCCATACTAAAATTAAACATTGTCCTCAATGTTTCCTAGTCTAAGACTTAAAACCCCATACTAGAACTCAAAAAGTCGAATGCATAATCCAAGCGTGGAAAAAGTATCACAAAAATCTCAAGCCATTTATCAAGTATGCTAAAAGATAAATGTTAGTCGATAATAATCTAGGATATCGGATTTCCCCAAACTAATGGCAAGCAAAGGCTAGGAAGCTCGAGTGGACCGGGACAAAACACCGAACACGAGAGTCTTCAAAAATTTTGGGTCAATCCTACAAAAAATCACAAGTACAAACAACAAGAATCGGAAGAGTACAAGCCTCCTCACATCACATTAGAAATAAGAAAGAAGAAAAATGGATAAGCATGGGGTGCCTCCCACGAAGCGCTTTGTTTTTGGTAACCGAGTCACATAGCTTGACTCGATCCCCGAATTCATTCGTCCTTGGGGATGAAACAAGTGGAAGAACAAAATTCCATTGAACATTTAACTGCCACCGGCTCTTGAGAAGAAAAATGAAAAGCGAAGATGCCGGGGTCAAAAATGGTGTCTTCACTCCCAAAGGAGAAAAGAAAGTTCACATGATGAGTAAAAAGGATTTGGACAACAATTGTGAAGAAAAGATAATGGTGGTCCTTAGATGATAATCTCACATATGATGGAGAAAAAGTTTTCTCCCAGATCCCGGAATCAAAAACTTTAACCATATTTTTCAAAGTATCAAGTTCGGATTCATCCTTGAAGCATTGTGGTTCATGATCGAATAACACCTCGGGAAAGAGATTATGGGTGGTGTTATCAATAAGCAATCTATCAAGATAGAATACGTCTCCTTTCGAGTCATAATATCCTTCCTTAATATACTTAGAAATTTTGATAGCTAGACAAGCATCGATCTCATCATTATCGCCTCCTGAGTCGAAACACTCATCCTCATCGAAAAGAGGTGTGTTAAGTAAAACTGGCTCATCAAAATTAGAAACATTGGAGTCCTTGCTCTCGACATCCTCTAACATCTCTTTAAAAATAGGATTAATGTTACTGGAGTTGTAACTGTCATCAAATTCAAAAAGAGGGTTTGAATAAACTTGAAAATTTTCTTCTTGAACATCCTCCTTAAGAAATGATTCGTCATCTCCTGGTGGAGGTAAACAAGCTAGAGCAAATTCATCGGTAAACTTCTCGAGATTATGATCAATCATAATCGTAGTTGAAAAATTTGTTGACAGATCACGGTTAAGCAACCATTCAATTTCTCTAAGTTCGACTTCAACATCAACATCCTCATTTTTCAGTGGAAATGGGTCAAGAAGAGCGAGTTCATCGGCGAACTCCTCAAGAAGAGAATCTCTAGTCTCAAAAGATGTGAGACTAGGACTAGAATCAGAAAGCGGAGTGGTACTGCTACTCAAGAAATGATTTGATTTTTTCAATCTTAAAACTTCTCCAAAACTATCCTCGCATGATAAATCAATGAAATTAATCATTTTAATCAACTCATTTGCATGCTTTTGAGGATGCTTATCAACATGAAAAATTAATCGTTCATCCCCGTCCCTTAAGATAAGCTCTCATTCGAACACATCAATTAAGGCACGGCTGATCCTCAAAAAGGATCTCCCAAGTATGAGAGGAACTCGAGGATCGGCTTCAAAATCAACAACAACAAAATCGGTAGGAAAGTGAAAACTCCCAACTTTGACAAAAACATCTTCGGCGAGTCCTTTAGGATGAGTAATAGATCGATCAGCTAATTCTAAAGTCATCCGAGTTGGAGTAAGTTCGGGTAAAGAAAGCTTTTTCCAAATGGAAAGAGGCATAAGATTTATGCTTGCGCCGAGATCGGGAAGCTTTTTGAGGAGCATCGCCAAGCAATTCTCGTTTAATGGTATCTTAGATAATTCAAGCAACTTTTCCTTATTCATGAGAAAATTCCTAATCGTAGGAGCAAATCTTGGCATTAAAAGTAAAGCATCCGCGAAGCTAATGTCGAAGCACAAATCTTGAAAGATTTGAAAAAACTTCTCCATTAGATTCGAAGCTTTTTCACGGGATTTTTGATCATTACGTCGCGAAGGATATGGAATATTCGGCTTAGGTAAGGTCTTCGGAACATCGGGTTCCGAAATCAGAATGGGGTTAACCGAAGGTAGGATGTGAGCGGTACTTCCTTGGAAATTATTTTGCTCCTTATTCGTTTTCTCCTCTGTTTCTCGTTCTACTAACTTTTTAGGAGAAAGATTAGTAGGAATCGAGGGTCCCTCGTAAGCAACACCACTTCGAGTAGTGATCGCTTTCATCTCACACTTCGGGTTTGGAATGGTATTACTCGGAAGAGTACCCGAAGTTGAGGCTTGGTTTTGAAAGAATCCACTTAACATATTTTGCAAGTTAGCTTAAAAAACATTTTGTTGATTCATCAAGACGGCTTGTTGAGTCTTCATCGTGTTTTGAATTTCATTCTTAAAGTCTCCTTTCAAATAATTGATTTGATTTTGCATGTTTCTCATCATTTGATCATTAGTTCTCTTGTAACTTGAAAACTCATTTGAAAACTCTTGTTGAACTTGATTATTAGGAACTTGAAAAGGTTGGTTTTGAAATCCTTGATTTTGAAAATTTGGAGCATGATTATTTTGAACTTGAAAACCTTGATTTCCATGAAAATTGTTTCCCTGATTAAAATTATTCCCTTGACCTTGATTTTGATTATACCTATTTTTACCATTGTTTTGCACCGGAGCAAAACCAGGTGGTGCCATTTGGTTACTAACACTGTTGGGAATTATATTTGAGTTGATAATACAAAACAAGAATGAAACAAGAAGGACTTAAAAGACAAAGGAGGAATTCTTCAAAAGATGTAAGATTTCATAAGATCTCCTTAAAGAAGGAAACAAGAACAACATTGATGACTTGCTTAAAAGGATAAAGACAAATTATTAATGCTATTAATTGTTGATAGGAAAGAATTAATGTTGGTTAATGCTATTTAATAGTTTCCTAATTGTATTATGTTTCCTTTGTAAGACCTAATATCTCTAGTATATAAAGAGATACAGGTTATTGAGTTTTAGTATCCAGAAAAGTGTGTGTACACAAATTGTAGAAGATGTAGACGTCTAGAGTGTTGGTGTAGCCCTAAGGATCTTTGATCCCTGTTAGATTGTAACCGTTCTAGAGTTGATCGTCTAGAATTGGGGCTTGATGGAGACGTATGGTAATAAAACCTTGTTGAATATCTTTGTTCTTATTCCGCTTTGTTTTTATAACTTATGAATATTGATATTATCCTAGATAAAGGTCTAAACAACCTGAGCTTAAACAATCTAACGATCTTTATTGGTTTCCACAATTGGTATCAGAGCCTCGTGGCTCTCGATCTAGGATCTACAAGGTTTTGAAGAAACCCTAAAACCCTAATTTTTTAAGAATTCGTTTTGTGGTTAAAAAGTTTTCTAGGGTTTTGAAGTTTAATTGGTATAACAAGGTTTATAATTTTCCTCTCTACCTTAATTGGTATGCAATACGATTTATAAATCATTGTTACTATTAAGGGTTTTCTTCACATCAAATTCGTTTTTCTTTTTTAATAATTTGTCAAATTCGGTGAAACAAGGGGTTTCACAAAAACCCTAATTCGATATAGCTAATTCGGTGCAAATGAATGAAGCTGCTCGGTGATCATAGGTATGTAAAAGTGATCCACTTAGTGTTGTTATAGCGAATTAATAAAGATTCCATGGCTCGAAGTTTTTCTTTTTCAAGATCATTTATGTTCGGTGACATTAGGGTTTCATTCAAACCCTAATTCAATGAAGAAAGAAAACAGGATATTTGTTCGTCTTAAGGGGAAGCATAACGTGAACCCACTGATCATGTGATTTGTTTCACCTATCTATCACATAAATCCATCTCTAGACGTGCGTACAGTCTCGGTTGATGTCGTATCGCTAGTTGATGTTTTTGGGGTTTTTAAGGAGAGATGGTCATGTTAATAGATGAAGTCAGAATGGTGATGGACATGGTTATTATATATGCAGGTCACGTGGTGTTTGTAGTGATTCGACATGGGTCTGACAATAGCAGCAGCAAAGGATGTTGCTGTGAGGTGAACCATTACGTGGCATGGTGATATACACGGTTTGGAGGGTTAACTTGATTGTAAGTACCCGTTGCCGCACAAACACTAGATTGATTGTTATCGGTATTAGGACAATTATACCAAGCATGAGGCCCACTACAAGTAACACAAATTTCCTCAACCGCTTTAACCGGAGCGGGAGTGACAACTTTTTTAGAAACAATCTCAACTAAGGTCGAAAGTTGGTCCGCAAGCTTATCAATTCTTTCATCCGTTTTACTAACACTTTCCCTAGAAGTTGTATTCATCCTAGAAACATTCGATTTATTACGTGAATAACGAACTTTTGATTTATTCTCAATTATGTTCAAAGCCTCTCTAGTCGTTTTACTCAAAAGATTTCCACCCGCCGCGGCATTTAAGGAGTCTTGATCATTCTCGTTTAAACCGTTATAGAAGGTATCAACTTGAGTTAACTCTGTAAATCCGTGGTGAGGACAAGTCTAAGCATTTCCTTAAATCGTTCCCATGCTTCACTAAAAGTCTCCTCGAATTTTTGTGTAAAACGAGAAATTTCATTCTTTAAGTGAGTGGTTTTCGAGGGAGGGAAAAATTGATTCACGAATTTAGTTACGAGATCCTCCCAAGTCAAGATCGAATTAGGTGGTTCTTTCTCGTACCAAACTTTAGCGGCCCCCTCGAGTGAATATGGAAACATCATTAGCTTAATAACATCGTTTGACACATTTCTAAATCGTAAAGTCGAGGTAATTCTTTTGAAACTATTAATATGAGCGTGGGGATTTTCCCTCTCATAACCGTGAAACGGGCTAGCTTAAACTAGTTGTAACAAATTTGTTTTAATCTTAAAATGATCCGCATTAATTTCCAGTAACACGATAGCTTCTCCATACCCTTCCGTGGGTGCACGGAGTAGCTATTCCATTGTTCGTTCCGCCATTGGTGCAACTTCAACGATAGTACGAAGCTCGGGTTCGACTACGTTTGGAGCACGTCCTCTATTTCGACGTCTCGGTATAGTTACATTCGAATTATTTGGAAAATTGGAATTTCTAGTGCGCATGCACTAAACAAAACAAATGAAGAAAGAAAAATATATATACAAAAATATTTTTGTTTTACTGAATAATCAACAAACTTAGGGTAACTCCCTTAAGTAAAATTTGCAAACGGGGGATGTAGTGGGAGCGAATCGCCTTAAAAACTTCGGGTTGTAGTTCCGTGGAACAACCCTCCTAATAGCTTATTTCACAAAAGAGGTGCGCCTTTTTCGTAAGTGACACAAGACCGTAAATTTTGAATATTAAGTTCGGGAACTTATTAATGGAATATTCACAAATTCTCTAGTAAGAGAATTAAATTGATGTGTATTTTAGTAATTTAGAGAAAACAAAAAATCGAAAAATCCGGAAGAGCAAATATTTTTGTATTTTTTTTATTTGTTAAACTTCTACTTATAGTAAAAAGAAAAAGAAAAATATTTTTTATTTTTTATATTTTTAATTTTTTTGTATTTTTTATTTTTTTTCAAAAGACGTAACTTTCGAAAACGAAAGGTTCTTCAAATTACGATCGACAAATTCAAACGAAGGAATCTTTAACACAAATCCCGAAGATGTAGACGTCTAGAGTGTTGGTGTAGCCCCAAGGATCTTTGATCCCTGTTAGATTGTAACCGTTCTAGAGTTGATCGTCTAGAATTGGGGCTTGATGGAAACGTATGGTAATAAAACCTTGTTGAATATCTTTGTTCTTATTCCGCTTTGTCTTTATAACTTATGTTGACCTTGATTATTATTATACCTATTTTGACCATTGTTTTGCACCGGAGCAAAACCAGGTGGTGCCATTTAGTTACTAACACGATTTGGAGGGTTAACTTGATTGTAAGAACCCGTTGCCGCACAAACACTAGATTGATTGTTATCGGTATTAGAACAATTGTACCAAGCATGAGGCCCACTACAAGAAACACAAATTTCCTCAACCGCTTTAACCGGAGAGGGAGTGAAACATTTTTTTAGAAACAATCTCAGCTAAGGTCGAAAGTTGGTCCGCAAGTTTATCAATTCTCTCATCCGTTTTACTAACACTTTCCCTAGAAGTCGTATTCATCCTAGAAACATTTGATTTATTACGTGAATAACGAACTTTTGATTTATTCTCAATTATGTTCAAAGCCTCTCTAGTCGTCTTACTCAAAAAAAAATTACCCGCCGCGGCATTTAAGGAGTCTTGATCATTCTCGTTTAAACCGTTATAGAATGTATCAACTTGAGTTAACTCCGTAAATCCGTGGTGGGGACAAGCTCTAAGCATTTCCTTAAATCGTTCCCATGCTTCACTAAAAGTCTCCTCGAATTTTTGTGTAAAATGAGAAATTTCATTCTTTAAGTGAGTGGTTTTCGAAGGAGGAAAAAATTAATTCACAAATTTAGTTACGAGATCCTCCCAAGTTAAGATCG
Source organism: Tanacetum coccineum (assembly GCA_026074375.1). Classification (NCBI taxonomy): domain Eukaryota; kingdom Viridiplantae; phylum Streptophyta; class Magnoliopsida; order Asterales; family Asteraceae; genus Tanacetum; species Tanacetum coccineum. The sequence goes on along the minus strand of BQNB010000380.1, from coordinate 68,465 downwards.
AATTAGGTGGTTCTTTCTCGTACCAAACTTTAGCGGCCCCCTCGAGTGAGTATGGAAACATCATTAACTTAATAACATCGTTTGGCACATCTCTAAATCGTAAAGTCGAGGTAATCCTTTTGAAACTATTAATATGAGCGTGGAGATTTTCCCTCTCATAACCGTGAAACGGGCTAGCTTGAACTAGTTGTAACAAATTCGTTTTAATCTCAAAATGATCCGCATTAATTTTCGGTAAAACGATAGCTTCTCCATACCCTTTCGTGGGTGCACGGAGTAGCTCTTCCATTGTGTTCGTATCACGCCATTGTGCAACTTCAACGATAGTACGAAGATCAGTTCGACTAACGTTTGGAGAACGCCTCTATTTTCGACGTCTCGGAATGGTTACGTTCGAATTATTTGGAAAATTGGAATTTCTAGTGCGCATGCACTAATCGAACAAATGAAGAGAGAAAAATATATATACAAAAATATTTTTGTTTTACCGAATAATCAACAAACTTAGGGTAACTCCCTTAAGTAAAATTTTCAAACGGGGGATGTAGTGGGAGCGAATCGCCTTAAAAATGTTTGTCCCTTTGAGTCGTAGTTCCGTGGAACAACCCTCCTAATAGCTTATTTCACAAAAGAGGTGCGCTTTTTTCGTAAGTGACACAAGACGGTAAATTTTGAATCTTAAGTTCGGGAACTTATTAATGGAATATTCACAAATTCTCTAGAAGAGAATTAAATTGATTGTGTATTTTAGTAATTAAGAGAACAAAATAAAAATCAAAAAATTCGGAAGAGCAAATATTTTTGTATTTTTTTTATTTGTTAAACTTCTACTTATAGTAAAAAGAAAAAAGAAAAAATATTTTTTACTTTTTATATTTTTTAATTTTTTTGTATTTTTGATTTTTTTCAAAAGACGTAACTTTCGATGACGAAAGGTTCTTCAAATCACGATCGACAAATTCATACGAAGGAATCTTAATCACAAATCCCCGGCAACGACGCCAAAAACTTGATGTATAGTTTATAATACGTATAATAATATAGAAGATATGAAATTCCTAAACTACCCTTAAGGACAAAGGTAGTAAGAAAAATAACACGAAAATATAATACGTAAGCCGGTAAGTGATTACCGGGTCGTTTTCCCAAAGATTTATGAAATTGAGACCCCGTTTGTTATTTGGACAATGACTTGAATTGGTTCGAAGATGATTGTTTTCTAAAATCCTAATAGTGAGCAAATAAAAAGCACAATTAAAGCTAACTACGAAAAAAACGTTAACGGAAATTTAATAAAACGCGACAATTAAGCAATTGAACTAAAATTAAATCCTAAATGATTTTCTAAACTTTTTCTAATCCTATTTGACTATTTAAAAAGAAAAGGCTAAGGAAATTCTAAACCGAGGGTGATTAAAGCTAAAATTAAAGAAAACGAGAACAAGAAAGAAATCTCGTTCTTTAAAAAATGAACTTTCAAAATATTAACCCTACGAAAGTAAAATCAAACCAAAAACCTAGAATAATGAATAAAAGAAAAAATTATAAAAAAGAAAATTATTTCTTTTGATTACTTTTTATTATTTTTGATTTTTTAAATTTTTTAAAGGAAAGAAAATGATTAAAAAATAAAAACCTTAACCCAAAAAATTTGGAAAAATTACAAAAAGTGTAAAAACAAATGCATGATTTTAAAAATTAAACCTAAAATAATCTAACGAAATAATCTCTAAAAGACAAAAATTAAGCTACGGCTATTTTGGAAAATAAGAAAAGAAAACGTGTATAAATGATTAGTGTAAGGAGAAATGTTTGAAAAAGACCCAAGGGCGTGATGGTTTGTGTGTGTGAGAGTTGGGACGTTTGTGTGTTAAGCAAGAGGACACAGGTTCGAATCCTGCCTCTTGTCTTTTGCTATTTTTTTTATTTTGAAAACTTTTAAAAACAAAGTTATAGAACACTCTATAAAACTACAACTTTTGAAAAAAACTAAACTATTTTGAAAACTAGAAAAATTAAGCCTGGAAAATGGGCTTTAAAATAACAGAAACACATATAAATATATATATATATATATATATATATATATATATATATATATATATATATATATATATATATATATTAAGCTTTTTAACAAAACTTAAGAAGAAATTTAAGCTACCATAAGCTAAAGCCTAAGCAAGATAAACTTCTACTATCCTATAACTGACCTAAAAAGCTCAACTAATCAAGAAATAAGCTAAAAGAGCAAGCAATAAGCTTAAAAGACCAATAAGCATTTAAGTTTAAAACTTAATACCAAACAGACTGACCAGGCATCTTTGAGCTTATTTTTAAGCACTCTAATGGAACCTTATGAAAATCTAGCTTATGCTACCTTTTGCCTGGCTTATAAGCTATTCTAAATAATAAACAAAAGACATTTTGAAATTTAAATAAGCAGTGAAAAAGCTAAATGAAAAGACTACTTATACTGATTTTCTATGTATTTTGTTTTTTTAATGAAAAGTTAAAATAAGCTAAAATCTAACCTTAATAATTTTGTAAACTACTAAAATCTAACCAAAAAAGCAAGTTAAAACAATCTAAACAAAAACTAATGGCTATAAGCTGAAAAAGCTCAAATAAGCAGTTTGGCATAAACTGTTAACCAAACAGTCTTTAAGAGCAACTCTGAGCTTATTTTTAAGTAACCAAATGGATCCTTGTGATAATAAGCCCTATACCTTCTTAAACCTTGGCTTTTAAGCTCTCTAAAACTTCTTTTGAAAAGTATTTTGAAATTCAAATGCTTAATGAAAAAGATGCTTGAAAACTGCTAATATACTCAGTAGATGCTGAGTTTTCCTTTTGATTTTAAAAGACAAACTGCTGAATTTGAGCTTCAAAACAGATAGCTTAATGAACTTTTAAAAGCAAAATAAGCTGAAATAGATCTACATACCTTAAATCTAAACTTGTGAACAACATTTTGAAATTCTAAAAACTATTTTTACCTGCTGATTTTTAAACTTGAAAATGGCTTATAGGTTATATATGACTACTGATGTAGTTTGCCAAATTCTAACCACTACTTGAATCCTACAAGTGCAAACTTAAGGAAATTATTTGAATCATCATTTAAAGACTAAAAATAAGAGCAAAAAGAGTAACAAACTTAACTGGAACAAGTTTGAGCTTATATTGCTTATACAACTGAAATAAAGCTAACAGATGCTAATTACTACTAATAAATAGAAAACAAGATTTAAAACCTACAAGCACCTAAATCCTTATCTTATAAACCAAGAGATGGAATTTGAATTGACTCCAAAGGATAAAATGGCCTCAAGCAGTACTAACTTGAGTTAGTACTGCTTGACCCAAACACCCCTTTAAAGTCATTAAATCCATATTTAGCTTATGAAACTAAGAATTAATGAACACAACTCAAATACCAGATGCTAAAAAGCTTCTAACAGACCTATTGGACAGGTTTCAATAAGCAAATAAGCAGCTACAACTATGCTATTATATTTTTGGATTTTTGACAGATTTTATAGAATGACAAGCAAACTAAGATCTAAATTAACTAATTTACATATTAAGCATTAAACAACTAATATAAGTAGAGATAAGCTAGATTTAACACAATTAAGCTACTACAAACAGATTAAGCTAAGCAAAACGCAAATTATTATAATGCATTTTTAAAGCTTTAAAAGAGAATTTAAAGAAACTTACAATAGCCTTTGCTCAAACAAGACTAAATAAGCTCGAGGAGCTACTCTACAAGCTCCAGCTTATCCAAGGATAAGCTAGTATGGTCTTGGAAGCCCATCCATTACTGGCTTCCCTTCCACAAATAAGCTGAGGTAAATTTAGAGTGATTTTTTAGTAGGAATAGCTCAACTAAGCTTTTGAGAGCTTAGTTGAGTAAATAGCAAGCTTAAGAGTAGATTAGAGCTTATGAAACAGTTTAAGAGCTTATTAAACCATATTTTTCTTAAAAGTAGATTGATGAAAGAGTAATTGCACAAACAGAAAACTTAAATTCTTATTGATAATAAAGTTGAGTACAAGTGGAAATAGAGATTACACATAAAGCTGAAAACATAATTTAAAATTACATTTGAGAAATGAAAATTCATAACTAAAATTTGAAAAACTAATTTAAGCTACTACAAAAACTACTAACAGAAAAAGAAGATGATCTTATGTTTGAAGAGAGCCTTGTATGATATATGGAGATATGGATGCTTCTAGGTCTTCACACGCTCCCATTAGTCTTAATCTCAGCCCATCATTGGATCCTTCATTTTGGCCGTTTGATCAATTTCCATCACACGGATTGCCAAGCTGGCAATCCCACTCTTTGGGAGTGAGTGTGTTTCTTTTAGCTTGATTTCAGTGTAAAATTTCCCTCAAAGTGTGTTTGTTTACATCCCACGTGTCATTCCTGATCCTTTTCCCAATTACCATCAAATAGACTGTTGATATTTTCTTTGCTGATTTTTGTAAGCTTAGTACTTGGAATCTTGAGGCCACGTTGGATTGAGTGAAGGAGTGGATTTTACCCTTTTGATTTGAAGCAGGGTGAAAACGGGGAAGAAAGGTGAATAGTAACTTCACCTTTGGCGCCTTTTTTTTCCTTTTATACGTTTTGTGTTTGACCCAGCTTAAACAGGCGTTGACTTGGGCCATGGAAAGGATTTGGGCTTGATTTTATATCTTGGGCCATGGTTAAAGGGTTTAAGGGTTTTGGTTATTAAGAGTTAACGACCGTTAGCTATTTAATAAAAATGACTAACGGTGTTAGTGATTTAGGGTTTTTGGTGAAATTTGATTTAACATTAAGGGTTATTTGGGTATTTTGAAGGTTTTGTCTTTTGTGGGTTGACCATTGTTGACCATGGGTTGACTTTGTGTTGACCAAGGTTGACCATTTGACCTTTGCTAGAAACTCCCGGCTCTTGTGCACTCTATCCGTTCCCGTGTTCGTGTTTGTCCGGTTTTGACCGTTTTCTTGTGATTTTTGCAATATCCGTACCTACACATCACAAATGACAAAACAAGCAATATACAAGCATAATTTGCACAATTTGATCATTTTAGGGTCATTTTTGGTATAAAAAGGATATGTGATTTCTCACATATCAATATTAGTTTATAGATATCTTTACTAAAGGCTTGCCTTCGGCTCTGTTTAAGGAGTTTCGTACCATTTTAAGCATTCAGTGTCCTCCCACTCCAACTGCGGGGAGATGTTTAGCTTGCATTAGTAGACAGTTAAAGTGCCATTTATGTTTTATTTGTAATCTAGCTGTATATTTAGTGGATTTTTATCTGATGTGAAGGAAAAAGCCCAAAACACCCCGTATAAGTAAAATTGGTAAAAAATTCGTATGTTATGGAATACAAACAAGACACTTTACCCTAAATTATATTCTCTTACAAGTTCCAATCGTCATTTGATGAAAGAATGATGCCCGATGGATTTCAGATACATCATACGAAGATGACGGGATAGAAATTATTTCGTATGGGAAGAAGAGTGTAAAGATAACCTCAATAAAACACATCAGCCACGAAACCTAAAAGAAAACATCAATGGCCGAAATTTTGAGCTGGCAATTTAAATAAAAAACAGGTCAAATGGGCTTTTTGTATAATAACGTTTGACAAACATTTGCATGTTACCAAAAACACACATAGCAAAAGAAATAACATACATTAGTATCATCTAAAGGCAGGTTCAGCTCTTCATATATAAACATCGTAGCACGAAAATCTCATTGACAAGTCAAATAGAGAATGTGCCATTATCTAGTACAAGTTCAATGAGAAAACATCAATCTGACCATTTCTCAAAAAGGAAAGCTTGAAAATGAGATACAAGATAAAACTTAAAAGTCGTCATTTGATCATATCTTTAAATGCATCCTATTCGAGTTTAACATTCTAAAAAATAGCTAGTCGTGTTGTATTTCTTTATTCATTGGCCTCTATATTTTGGTCTTAAAATGCATCAGAGAAACTAACAATCAGTATAAAGACCTTTAAACATGAAGAACAAAACATGACAATTGATGCAGACACATTGAGTACTTTGGCATTAAGGAATAAATAAGTACTTTAACATGTATGATAATGTACTTGTCTTTAATATGGCAAATGTGCAACCTAATAAGTGATTGGTAATGTACTTGGTGTAACAAAAGTCTATTGTTTCATAATAACATTAAGACCTGCGTAACAATGATTAATATGTGCATGATCACTTCGATTAATTTCTAAAAAACATTCCAGATCTCGGCAGTAATTTTACAGAACCCAGGCAAGAAGAAAGTGAGTCGAGTCTATAGAGAATCTGTCTCCAAAGATGAAAATAGTATGTATTGTTGAATTATGGGTTATACAACTAACAGACGTAGCTGTCTTCCCCCCCCCCCCCCGGTCCCCCCCCCCCACCCCCCCCCCCCCCCCCCCCCCCCCCCCCCCACCCCCCCCCCCCCCCCCCCCCCCCCCCCCCCCCCCCCCACCAAACAACTTGGGGAAACCTACACAAAAAACAAAAACCCCCGAGCACCAACGTTCGTTATACCCATTTCTTAAGTAGTGGAATGACTCGAGGATAACATTAAAGACAAGCATTGTCTCGGGAGGATAACATTAGTAACAAGCATTGACACACATAAACACATTAATACAATCTAATAAGCCTATAATATAGCACGAGTATTAATCTAGTCTTGCCTATCACCCTTGACGATAAAGTTTCTTATTTAAATGCATCTTATCGGGTAAAGCAATGATGCATTCTCAATTGCAAAGACATTGATTGGTGAAATTTACACTGTATATATATAATATATAATAAAATATAAAATATATATAAGTCTAAAAATCAACAAGATCAATGATACCGAGAAGTAGTATAGAGTGTTCCCGGGTCGTTTATCCCCAACGAGGCTGTACTGGAAAATCGATACAATCGAAGATTTGAGTTTGAAGGAAGGAATTGATTTGAGAAGGTGGAAAAGTCAAATTAGATGATAACGAACAAAAACGTTTAAGAGAAAAAACTGAAATTACAAAATTAACTAGAAAACTGAGAGCCCGAATCCTGACAAAGGGGAAAAACCTAAATCTTTAAAATAAACTCTACGAAGAATTTTTTCACTTCAAAACTACTCATGTACCAATAACGAATAATGAAAAAGACTAGACCGAAAACGGAGTTCGTTTGACCCAAAAACGAGTCAAGACAAAAAACTGCACCCATACCCTACCGTTCTTTAAAAAGTAAAAAGTTATAAAAATTGCCCAGAACGAAAAATTTTATATTTTTCCTACAAACTATATGACAAAAGAAAATTTACTAAAACAAAGCAAAAATATTTTTTTTTTGATAATTTTTGTATTTTTTATGAATTAAATTAAACTTTAACAAATAAATTATAAAAAAAAAATTAAACTATCTCGAAAATCTGAAAAATTTACAAAAAAATACTTTACTTTATAAATGACCTACGAAAAATAAGAAACACAAAATTGGCTTAAGGAATAAGCCCGAATAAGCTATTTTCAGCTTATAAGCTTAAAAGCCAAAAACACCCCTTAAGTATCTAACCCCTTTTGAGTCTTTACGAAAAAGACCCAGGCCAGTGGTAAGGAGTGTTTATAAAAGGGGGAAACGTATCGATATGGTCCCGGGTTCGAGTCTTGCTCGACCCGTAGCCATTGTCATTTCCCCTTTTATTTTCAAAACAACAAGAGGCAAAGTAGTTAAACTGTTAGCTTTACAAACTTAGTCTTCTACAACTTTATCAGAAAAGCTGTGAATACGCTTATAAAATGAAGCTTAAACTCGACAAGAATATCATATTTGGCTTAAATGCTAGAAAATGCTAAGTCTATGTTTGACTTAGGGACGACCAAAGCTAGGACCAAGGATTGAATAAGCTAAAAGTGAGCAAATTCTAACCTAAATAAACTAAAAAAATAGGGTAAAGGCTTAAACTAAAATTAAGCTAGAACATAGCTTAAAAGGCAGAATCTAAAATTGAGCAAAAAAACAAAAAGTCAAAACTATGGGACAAATAAGCTAGGGAAATGCTAACAAGATAACAACCTAACAAATCTACCTAAATAAGCTATTTGGACACTCAAGAAAAAATGAAAAAATCTAGAAGGAGAGCGGGCAAAAGAACTAAAGCAAAATGGCCTAAGAATAAGCTGTAAAAGCAAAAATGAGAATAAGAGCAATCCCGATACCTAAGTTATGCTATAACACCAGCCATAAGCAAGTTTGGGTTAAAATAAGCCAACCTAACAAGCTTAAGTAAGTCCTGAAACATCAAGATGTGATTATACAAGAGCTTATAGGCTCTTGAAATAAGCCAATAACTTGGGCTTAAATGGACTTAAATACCAAGAAAAAGTGGCTTAAAATCTCCCCTTTGCACCAGGGGAGATTTAAGCTTAAAACTATGGGCTTATTTAACAGCTTGTTAAAAGCTGTTAAATAAGCTCAAATTGAAAAGATAAGCTAGAACAGGTTTCAGTACCCTAGCTTATTGGACTTAGTGCACAAAGTTATGTGACATGTTAAACTAAAAAAACTTGCTATTTAAAGGTGAAAAAAGGGTCTTTTGGATTTTTTTAAAACTGCCACCAAAGGGACTTGGTGATTTTTGACTTATAAAGTCAAAAGAACATAGCTGATTGACAGCGTTTTTAGACACAATAAACACACTCTTTTGACACTTAAACACAAGCCCACAAAGTGCTTAACTGAATAAGCACTTGTGGTGTCTTCTAAAATCCCACAGTTTTGAAAAAGGATTTAAAAAACTTTGAAAAACAATCTTGAACTCTGAAAACTTTTGAAAAAGCTTTAAATAAGCTTAAAACTTAAGCTTATGACTCACTAAAATACCTCAACCCATGCACATACCATTTTGACCCGTTTTTAAGGTTATCCCAAACACCCCCTTAATCTTTGAAAAAGGGTTTAAAAACCTATAAAAATTAACTTAAACTGAAATTCTTGAGTTACTAATACTACTTAAGCTAATTAAGACAGTAAAGAGATAAAAAGCAAAGAAATTAAGCACTTTAAATGATACTTAAGCTAGGACAGTATTAACTATACTTGACAGTATTAACTCAAAATTGCATCAATGAACTGATAAGTACTGTAGCAAGTAATTCTTACACACTAATAATCATAAAAAAAACAGAAATAAATAAGCTAAAAATAAGCTGAGTTAGCTATTGCTACAGTATAATAAGCCAAATTTGAAAGAAATTGTACCTTGATCCTTTTGTCAAAAGGATTCCTTGAAGACTTAAATAAGCTCTAAACCTACCCAGCTTATAATTAAGCTAAACTAAGCCATAAACCCAATAAGCCTTCCATTATAGCTTATTCCTCCAAGCTCTTTCAATCCAACAGTACCTTTGTCACCCTTTTGAATTTTCTTAAAGAGTTAAAAACAGAATGTAAAAATGGTTTAACTGAAAACTTAGAAGAGTTTAGGAGAACATAAAGATTTTAAGAACCAAGGAAAAACATAACTGGAATTTTCATTAAACAAAAATGCAAGTACAAGAAACTTTTCAACCTTAAAAAAACTTGAACTTCAAATTACAACTTGACAAAAAAGAATTACTTGTAAAACTAACTTAAACTCTTAAAAAAACTACTTAGCCACAAGGCTGTACCATCGATTAAATAGGCAAACGACAAGACTTTGGCTTATTTCTTTATACATTCAACTTGCGTTTCTTTGAAGACACTAAAGGAGTTTGTGTTTGTTTGTGTGAGTGGGGTTTCATAAGCTTCAATCTTGGCCCATCCAATTCTCAAAAATCAAATCTTGGTCGTCGAAATAAGCATTGGAGATGTGGGATTGCCAACATTGGCAATCTCACAGCTGGGGAAGTTAGTGAGGGGGTGGGTGGGAAAGTGATTACCCATAGGTGGTGGTGGTAATCTACAGGGTAAAAATAGGTTGTATAAACCATGAGTTTTGTACTTTGGTATTTGCGGGGAAAAAATGTATAAAGGTTGGGTGTGACAGGGTACTAAGTTTAACCCCATTTTGGCAAAGGTGAGTCCCCTCACCGGTATAATATAAACTTTGCGTCCAATCGTCCTTGGTGTTATATAACTTAATGGCGGACTTGGCAATACAATTCCCCCAAAAGTTATATAACTCTATTGCATGAACCGCCCATGGTGTGTACAAGTTAATGAACTTGACAGGATTTCCACCCTTGAGTGATAAAACTTTGCAGAAATGGCATATTGCACCCTTGGAGAATAACTAGCTCCAAATGGCAGTTAGAACCCAATCTCTTCTTTTCACCCTCCCTTTTTTTCTCATTTTTTAGATTTTTTTATACAAATAAGTTTAGGGGTTAGGCAATTTCAACCCTTAAACTATATTTCTTGATTTGATGACTTTTGGATTTTGTCGGTTTGACCTTGGGTTTGACTTTGACTTTGACCAGTTGACTTTTTTCTGTGACTTTTTGACAATTCGATTTGACTTTTTCGGCCCTTGATTGGGGCTTTGTCTTTCACAGTCTTTTCATTCCGAGTCCGGTATTGTACGTTTTGGCTTTGTTTTTTCGTCCTCCTTCTTAGTTTATCCGTTCCTGGCACAATACAATTAGCAAAACAAGGCGTATATTTGTCTTTTAAGTCCGTTTTTTTTGGTAATTTTAGCTCGTTTTTAAAGGTAAAAGGTATGTGTAATTAAGCACATACCAAAATCCCCCATACTAAGGTATTGCCGTGTCCTCACGCAATGCTAATGAAGTAAACATTTACGAAAAACTAAGAATCTCACTCCCCCATCCGACTAATAACTTTGAAAAGTAGCAAATTTCGTCAAGGTACACTAAAAGATCAAAAGCTTCGAAGCGAGTCCCGTTTTTCACCCATTTTTTTATTGTACACTAACTATCCCAATATTTTTGGATTTTTTTCTTTTTCTTTTCTCGACTAACCCTGTTTGACTTCCTTTATTTTTATCAACATTGGATCATAGAATGAAAACGACCATAGATTAATCTACGGATGTCCTGACGGAATAAAATCCATCGTCCTCAATTTTTCACTTAGTTCCAAACAAGTCAATTATACAAGATCATTTGTCAATATACGTCTAATCTAAGCACTCATACTTATGACATGTGAACTTTTAACTCCCAACAAGAGAGTATGTTTAATGTGTGTACTCATTTCAACTCAACCATAGATCAAATCATATTACCATAGTCATGATTCAAGATGATCAGACTCAAAGCAACAACTTATTAGACCTTTAACTTGATTTTAAAAGAACGAGATATAACTGAGAACTTTTTGCAACATCTTTATCATCATAAACATAAGTTCTTAAAGCTAGGAATGCGTTGCTTAGTTTGAACACCTACCTAGGCCTCGCTCCCTAGTAGGATATCACAACCAACGACCGGTGTTCTTAGTTTGAAAACCCACCCCGTTGCTAGCGTAGTGGGAAATCACATCAACACCTTCTTCCTAATATGGCTAAGGATAAGTGTTTTAGTTTGAACCCATCACCCTAGACCTCAGCTTCCTGGTGAGATATCACAACTCTCCAAATCCTTAGAAGTAAAGATGTCTTAGTTTGCAACCCCCCACCTCGTGATAGCGAGTGTGGATATCACGACACATCTTTTTACATGTTCCATAGTAATCAAATGTATGCCTCATTGGCAAAGTTTCAATTTCATGCATTTTTGCATTCATTACTTCATTTAAGCTTCTTTTTGGCAATTTTAACTTTCGAATTATTAAGAACAGAAAAATCTCGTTTTAAAGAATCAAGTTACAAATTTGAAGCTTTTTCTAAAAACATCGATTGACTTAGTTGAACTGAATTGAGTACGTATGATTAGGTGGATTAGAAGCTAATGGGAGAAAAAGCCACAAGTTACTCATATAAGTTTTCGTTCAGCACATAAACTTATATTTAACTCTATCATTTCTTGTTCTTCACCTTATTAAAATTCGAAGCAATCGAATTCGTGAAAGCTTAGCCTACAAGCGGTAAGTTGAGGAACTAGCTAGGGCTCAACACGCCCGATCGAGTCAAAAATTATTCTCATTCTACCCATTAGGAAAGTCAAAACTGTGACAAAACACTTATTTTATTTTTGAAAAATTTTAAATTTTTTCATTTTTTTGGTATTTTTGCAAAAATTTGGTGGTAAAAACGGGATTACGTGATAACAACGACTGCAGGCAAAAATCAAATCGAAGATCCCCCCCATACTAGAACTAAAGCTTCGTCCCTCGATGTTTCAAAGGATGGCATAACGTAAATCTAAAGGCCATTATGAAGTGTGCCAAAAGATAAAACGTTAGTCGATTAGATTTGGATACTGGATTCCCAAAATGAAGCTGAGGATGTGAAACTCATGTGGCTGCTGCAAGCACGAGAGTCTTCACAATCCGGGAATCCTAGGACATACAATAACAATTCACACAAAACATGGACAAAACACGGTTATATAAAAATGAATGCCTTCTCACTGACAAAAACACTTATTTTTATTTACTACACTGATAGAACAAGGGGTGCCTCCCACGAAGCGCTTGTTTAGGGTCGCGACGCTTGAACCCGTCCCCCGAATTTTATTGGTCCATGGGAACATTTGGAGATCTGGGACAACCTCGTTGGTATGTCCCCCTCCAAATTAGTGGTTTGTATATACGATGACCATTCACTTTAAAGTGGAGACCCAGGAGTTTTGATATAACCTCGACAGTGCAAAAGGAAAAACATGGGGTATTTATTTTTTTTTTTTTTTTACTGAATTGTCCCACTCCAACGGGATTCAACTTCCCGAGAAAAATCTACAGTCTAGAGTTGAAAAGGAGAACACGATCACCAGACGTTATGAAAACTCGGTTTCTAAATCTTAGCATCGTTGTATCCTTACTTGGTTTTCTCTTAATAATCAAAGAGTTTTCGTAGGCATGATCACGAATTCATTTAGTTCATTTCAGTTGAACTTTCCTTGATCACATCAGCAAGTTTGAACATCAAATTAGTATGCTTGAGGTCCCAGTAGGCTTTATGCTCCTAACTTTCCGATCGGATAGATGACTGCCTTCCCGTACACAACTTATATGGAGTACACCGATGGGAGTCATGTAAGCATAGCGGAATGCCCATAAAGCATCATCTAGTTTTGTTTGTCCGACTCAGGATGCACGATTTCTCCGTACGGTTTGCTCTCAACGAATACGCATTAAACCACGATTTGACACCTCACTGCCCACTTGTTTGTGGTGATACGCGGTGGGAGAGACGCTGAGTACTCCGTACTTACATGCATGACCTTGTAAACAGGTCATTGCAAAAGTGAGTTCCCGCGATCACTTATGATAGCTCGGGGGGCACCAAATCGAGAAAAGAGAGTTATAAAATTTGCAAACAACTCAGCATCATTGGTGGGGAGCCCGCTTTGCTTCAACCCCATTTTTGACAAGTGTAGTCAACCAGCCACGAGTATGTAACTTGGTTCGCCCAAATCTTTAAGACGGGATGGCCCCCATAAAAATCAATCAATTCCCCCAGATGTCAAGATTTCGCAAACTTGATGGCGTTTTGTGGCATCTCATCACGTTGCGTAATTTTTCTTGACTTGACAAATGCACAATGGTGACAAAGTCGTGGGCATCCTTGTAGATGGTGGGCCAATAGAATCCTGAGTCAAAGATCTTTCTTGCTGTGTAATTGGCACCATAGTGTCCCCCAGTGGGTCCACTGTGGCAAGCTTTGAGAATGTCTAAAGCTTCTTGCCCAGAAACACAACGTCTTATCACTTGATCAGCACAGATCTTAAACAAGGAAGGGAACATCCCAGAAATAATGCTTACATCCTTGAGACTTTAGTTTTTTGTTGGATGTCATTCCTTTGATAACGAATTTCCCCGCATGGAAGTTTGCAAAATCTGCAAACCATATGGTACTTTGATCTTAAAGACAACAGAACCAGATTTTTCGAGAGGAAATGCTAATTGATTTCTTATGTTCTCGAGTTTGTCCTTGATTGCGATGTTTTCAAGTCTGGACAGATGATCGGCGGCGAGATTCTCAGCTCCTTTTTTGTCTCGAATTTCAATATCAAATTCTTGGAGCAATAGGATCCACCGCATGAGTCCAGCTTACAACCTTCTTGGCAAAAGATACTTTGATGGCAGAAAATGGTCAGTATACACAATGCTTTTGGACATAAACAAGATATGACCGAAATTTCTCCAAGGCGTACACTACGCAAGTAATTCCTATTTCGGTAGTAGGTGTAGTGATTTGAGTCCTCGTTCATAGTCTTTGCTAGCATAGTGTATAGGTTGGAAAGCCTTGTTTTTTTCTTTGCCACTAAGGACTGCCGGTATCCTCCAATTGCGTAATTATCGCTAAGCCTCGCACATCAGTTCAAAAGCAATCCCCATTCGGGAAGGCATTAAAGATCGGAGGCCGGTCAGTCAATTTTTCTTTTGATTGTATATTAAAAGGAATCGATAACTCTTCAGAGAAGAAAAAATGGAGTCTCTTTTTCAAGCAATGAGTCATAGGACAGGCATTTTGAGAAGTCCTTAATGAATCGTCGTAAAAACCGGCGTGCCTAAGGAAATTACGGACACAGCTTACCTTAGACATAAGTGCGGATGAGGAGTTTAGCTATTCTTTTCGCTTTAAGCTCTATCCCCTCAAGTCCCTGACTTAGAAATTTTTGTGTCCGAGAACAATGCCTTTCTTTCACAACCATGAAATGGCTCTTTTCCCAGTTCAAAGACAAAAAAAATTTTTTCGTGCTTCACACGCGTCACAATCTTTTCCAAATGTGGAATAGGACGTAGAAGAAAGAGTCCCCCCGAAACCGAAAATTCATCCATAAATACTGTCCATGTCGTTTTTTCAAATCATATCGTGGAAGGATTGCCATCATACATCTTTGGAACGTGCCAAGATCATGTGCATACCCAAAAGGCAGCGACGAAAGGCAAATATTCCGTATGGGCCAATGTAAAGGTTTTTCTTTTCTTGATCTTTTGGGTCAATTGGGATCTGAAAGTAACCCGAGAAGCCATCGAGGAAACAGTAGTATTCGTTTCCTGCTAGTCTTTCGAGCATTTGGTTCCATGAAGGGCATGGGAAGTGATCTTTCCCGAGTGGACTTCATTAAGCTTTCTTTATCATTAGCATACTCGCCAACCCGTGACCAAACGAGTAGGAATCAGTTCATTCTCATCATTTTGATGACGGTCATTTTCAGCCTCCTTTCTTAGTACAATACACATATGTACCCCGGGCTCAAACCCAAGTGCTGTCCAGAGATGGGGTAAATTAATATACCAGCGTCAAGGAGTTTTTCAACCTCCTTTTTGATAACATTCATGGAATTTTTGGTTACCCTTCTCTGACTTTGCACAGAATGGTTCGTAGTCCCTCTCATTAAATTTTGTTAGTACAAAATTCTGGGCTAACACACATTAATATCGAAGAGAGTTTTTCCAACGATGGCTTCGCTTGTGGGACTTGAGAACCTTGAGAAGAGCTGCCTTTTCCTCATCTTTTAAGTCTTTAGCAATTATGACAGGCAACTTGTCGTTGCCTTCCAAAAATGCGTATTCAAGATGGGGGTGGCAGTCTTGAGTTCAACCTCGGGGGATAGGATTCATCAACGGAAGATTCAACGGTTTTAGCTTCACAGAGTTTGAGCTCTTTCCTAACTCCAGGCAGATATTGTTCTTGATTTGGGAGGGGGTGGTGGTTCACTGTTCAAAATTGCTTCTAGAAGCAGGATGTCCCCCTCAGGATCCTGATAAGTTATGATCAACTTCAGATGAAGTTTGGAACATCTTCTATGAGCAAGAAACGAATCTGCTTACTACAAATAAAGAAAATCACTGTCCCCGAGAAGGAGTGAGAGTTGGCAGTAAGCAGTAGAAAAATAGGCTCAAAATATGGAGTAGGGATTGCGCACATCGCGATCACGTTTTGAAAATCCTAGGACCTCTTAGAATAGCTCATCACAAGCCATATCAATGACGTCGATTTTGTTTATCCGTCATAGTGTTTTAATCACGTGTGTATTTTGAAGCTTGGTCCAGATTGAATGTGATGGCTTCTTTGTCCAACACGAAGGGTATCCACCTTCATAAACATCTATCAAAGCATGACTGGTTTTCAAGAAACATCGCCCGAGAATTAAAGGTACTCGGGGGTCTGGTTCAAAATCAACAACTACGAAGTCAGCTGGAAATTGGAATTTTCCCACATTTACAAAGACATCTTCAGCGATACCGATCGGTTTAGTGAATCGAAACGGTCAACTAGTCTAGCGTGTCATGCAAGAGGGGTCAATTCAGGAAGAGATGAGATGTTCCCATACAGAATAAGCATGAGATTAATGCTCCGCACCAAGATCGCCAACGCGTTGCATGTAGTAAACCCCGTACATTCCACATGGAATCAGAAATCGGCCAGGTTCTCCAAGTTTCTTTGTAACTTGTTGAGGATTACCGCTGAACATTTCTCATTCAAAGGATTTCATAGCCAAGTCGCTCAATTTTTTCTTGTATCCAATTAAGTTTTTACAAGTCGAAGCAAATTTAGGCATGACATACAAGGCATCGGTAAAAGCTAATCTCGAAACTCAAACTCTAAAGATTTCGTAGAAATTTCTCGATTTTGGTCGTAGAGCTTTTTTCCTTGCGCCTTTCATCATTCTTCATGATGGAAAATGGAATTTGATGCATAGGACAGGAGTAACAACAAGAGCAACACAATGAGCAACATGGGGCTCAGGATTTGGGTTACGAGACTGAATTTGAACAAAAACAGGAGGTTGGACGTCATCGGTGCTATCCGTTATTGCAGTAGGCATCGTGTCCTTTGTCACCTTCGGCATCATGATTAACTGCCTTACGGTCCTTGGATTGGTAACACCACTTCGGAGTATTGATACCGTTTTAAAAATCTTCCTTTGGGTGTTAACAGTGTTACCAGGAAGAGTCCAGAACCAAAGAAAGTAGAGGCAGTATTAGCAAGTAACAAAATTTGAAAGCATGTCAGCACAAATATACCATTTGGGATTGCAAGTTTTAGACCTTTGGATTTTGCATTTTTCTCACTTCTGTCATCATTATTGGCTTGGACATATCTTTCAAAATCTGTTTTTGACACACCGTGTGTCCCTGGAGGTGCAGGTCCTTGATGTGCTACTGGTTTTTGATGAGCTACTTCGTTGATTAACCGGAGGTCATATAATCTGACAGGTTGAATTGTTTTCCTCTTTTTATTGAAGTTATTTCCTCAGATTGAAATTGTTTTTGACAATTTGCATGAGGATTCAAAATGGGAAGGAAAAACCAGGAGGTCGAATTGATTTGAGACCATCGAGTTAGGTCGATAACCAGAATAAGCTTGGTTGAAATTGGCCGCAGGCGGCCTGGGACACAATACTCCACTTGGATATTGTCATGGACTTGTTGCTGTTAGGTGGCTGGACAGTTTTTTGATAAGAATGACCACCACCCCCCAACAAGTTACACAACTTTGTATCAAACCGCTTTTACGGGGGCGAAGCTGGGGTTTGTTCTTCTGTCAATAAATAAATGCCCGAAAAACCATTTCTTTGAGTTCGTCAACATCAGATGAGACTGCTTTGGGTGGACGAGCTTGTACCATTTTAGCACAACAGCTTTGTTTCTTGATGACGTACTTAGGACTTGCTCTCGATGATTTTTAAACATTCTCGAGGCATTTATCTAAGAAGATTACCACCGCAGCAGTTCCATGAATCTTGATCAACTGAGTTTAGGGCATATAAGAAATATCGAGTTGATGCAATTCCGAAAACCCATTGAGAGAGGCATCCCTAAAAGATCAATTGAACGATCCCAAGCCTCATAAAACGTCGTCATCAAATTTATGCTGAATCTCGTGATTTCATTTATGAGATTTTTGTCGTATTGAGGGAGGAAAAAATTTGTTAATAAATTTCGAAACAAGATCATACCCATGTTGCAAATCGACCGAAGGGGGTTCTTTATTCTAGCCATAAATCCGGGCCTTGCCCCCTTACAGAGAGAAAACTGAAAAGCATAAGCTTAACCGACTTATATTGGTACTTCGGAATCTTCATAGTAAGAACTGGTCTTGTGAAAAACGTATTGAGCATGTGGGTCTTCTATATCATTTCCAAAAAATTGCTTTTTTTGTGACAAGATTCATAAGAACACATGCTTGATCTCAAAGTTTATTCGCGTGAATACCGGAATAACTATCACCCCCAGCATCCTCGAACCCTCGTGGGTGCATCGAGCATTGCGCCCAATAGTACGATTAACCCAGCCATCGTAACTATGGAGGATTAACAGGTTTACTCAAGATATATGATTCAACAAAGTTCGTCGAACTTGTGGTTGTCGACGTCTACGGGCTTGAATAACGAGTGCGCATAGTACAAAATAGAAAATATAAAAAGAAAATTTTACACTATTTTTTTGGTTTCAATGATTTAATTCACAATTGATTTTAACGGACAATGAAGATAAATACAACTTAAACCAAATAAGCTACTTACTTCACGGTAGCTCTCAAAAAGATAAACGCACGAGGTGATGCCGGAAGGAGTAGAATAGCGCGAAAGCTATTCTCCTTTCGGTCGAAGTTCCAAGAACAACCCTCCTTAGACCCACTATTATAGTTTGTTCAACTTTTTCAAGTAGAAGCCGTACGTCTGTAATATGACACAAAAGGCAAGTTTTTTAATCTTTTGTTCGAGGTTGGTAACCACAAGTATCACCGGAAGTTATTATGATAATACCTCAGTTGAGAATATTATATTTTGGTATTTTACCAATTTGTGAATTTTTTTTTTTTTTTATGGACAATGTTTTTATATTTTTGGTTTTTTCTTTGGTTTTTATCTGATAATTATACTAAAAGAAATGAAAAATATTTTTGTACTTTTTTATATTTTTATAATAAAAGAAAATATTCACAGTTTCAAACACAATTGATCAAACGTAACGATAATCGGCTTCACAGCCTCCCCGGCAACGGCGCCAAAAATTGATTGGTGAAATTTACACTGTATATATATAATATATAATAAAATATAAAATATATATAAGTCTAAAAATCAACAAGATCAATGATACCGAGAAGTAGTATAGAGTGTTCCCGGGTCGTTTATCCCCAACGAGGCTGGACTGGAGAATCGATACAATCGAAGATTTGAGTTTGAAGGAAGGAATTGATTTGAGAAGGTGGAAAAGTCAAATTAAACAATAACAAATAAAAACGTTTAAGAAAAACCTAGAAATTACGAAATTAAACTAGAAAACGAGAGCACGAATCCCGAACAAAGGGGGAAAACCTAAAATCTTTAAAAATAACCCTACGAAGAAATTTTCACTTCTAAACTACTCTATGGGACAAATAACGAAGAATGAAAAAGACTAGACCGAAAACGGAGTTCGTTTGACCCAAAAACGAGTCAAGACAAAATCCCGCACCCGGACCGTTCTTTAAAAAAGGAAAAGTTGTAAAAATGACCCTACGAAAATTTTTGTATTTTTCCTACAAACTATATGACAAAAGAAAATTTTCTAAAAAAGCAAAATATTTTTTTGATAATTTTTGTATTTTTTATGAATTTTTAAAAGTTTAAACTAAATTAAATTATAAAAAATAGTAAAAGACTACGAAAAATTCTGAAAATTTTATACAAAATACTTGACACTAAGACAGTCCTACGAAAAATAAGAAACAAAAATAAGCTAAAGAAATAAGCCCGAAATAAGCTGTTTACAGCTTATAAGCTTAAAGGGGCAAAAAGTGTATAAATACACAAGCCCTTGAGTCTTTAACGAAAAAGACCCAAGGGCGCAGTGGTAAGGGTGTTGGTATAAAAGGGGGATGTATCGAGAGGTCACGGGTTCGAGTCTTGCTCACCCGGACTTCTTGTCTTTCCCCTTTTTTTTTTTTTTTTTCGAAAACTTCAAAAAGCAAAGTTGTTTAAGCTGTGGGCTTAACAACTTGTCAAACTACAACATTTGGCTGAAAAGCTCTAAATAAGCTTAAAAATAAGCTTAAAAATGACAGAATTGCATAAAATGGCTTAAAGCTAGAAAAAGCTAAGACATTTGGACTTTTATGGACACTTAAGCTATGCTAGGACAAAATAAATTAAGAGGGGGCTAAACTTAACCTAAATAAGCAGTAAAAAGTTAAAAGATTAAAGCTAAATAAGCTAGAAAACAGCTTAAGTGACAGAATCACTAACAAGCTTAAAAAGGCAAAAAGAGCTTAAGCCTTTTGGACAAATAAGCTAGGAAAAGGGCAAATAAGCTTAACAATTACCTATACTAACCTAAAAAGCTATTAAATAGCTAAAAATGAGCTTATAAAAAAAAAGCAGAAATAAGCAAGAAGAAGAAAATAAAGCAATCCAACACTATTGAGCTCAAACATCAAATGGCAATTTAGAGCTTAAAAATAAGCCATCAAATAAGCTTCTTAAGGGCTGAAACATAGAGGGCTTATCAAGGGACTTATAGACTCTTGAAATAAGCCAAGAACTTGGGCTTAAGCACACTTAAAAGCTATGAAAAGGAGGCTCAAAGTCACCCCTTTGCACCAGGGGAGACTTAAGCTAAACTCAAGGAGCTTATTTGGACGCTAATATTAAATCTGTCAAATAAGCCTCAAATTTAAAATATAAGTAAAAACAGATTGATACCCTAGCTAATTGGATTTGTTGCACCAACTTTTTGATTTTAAAAACTACAAAAACTTGCCTGAATTGTTAGAAAAAAGGGCTTTTGTGATATTTAAAACTGCTACTAAAAGACTTGGTGATTTTTTGACTCAACAAAGTCAAAGACCAAAGGGTTGTTATAGCTTGTTTTTAACACACAAAATACACACTTTTTTTGAACCTAAAACTCAAAATCCAAGTGCTTATGAATATAAGCACTTGTGGCTTTTTTAAAAGTCACAGTTTCAAAGACTCTTTATAAAGCTTTTGAAAAACAATTTTCAAACTAAAAAAACTTATAAAACAGATTTAACTTAGCTTAAAACTTAAACTAAATTTAGCTAAACTACTCCGTTACCACAACCCATACCAAAAGGCATTTTTACGAACCTTTTCCCCCTGTTGAACCCAAACACTCCTTAATGTTTTGAAAAAGAATTTTTTAAAAACCTAAAAAAAGCTAATTTAAAACTGAAATTTTAGAAGACTAATGAGACTTAAACAATATTGAACACTAAAAAGTTAAAAAGCTCAAAGAATAAGCACTTAAATCAGAACAATAAGCTAGGACAGAATTAGCTTATTTAGACAGATTTCAAAGTAAATTGCATATAATGAAATGAAAAGCATGAAAAGGCATGAATACATTGATAAACATGAATAAGCACATAAAAACATAAATAAGCTAAAAATAAGCTAAATAAGCTTAATGCTACAGTAAAAAGCAAAGTTTGAAAGAAATTTTACCTTTGATCCTTTGTTCATAAAGGACTCTTTGAAGCCTAATTAAGCTCTAAATCCTACCCCAAGCTTATAAATAAGCTTTAACTAAGCCATAACCCAATAAGCCCCATCATAATATCTTATTCATCCTATAAGCTTGCTTAAATCCAACAAGTACCTTCTCCTTTTTTTGAGTTTTTCCGTAAAGTTTTGCATAAAAATGTTGAATAGGTTATAGAGATAGCTTATATTGAGAGCTTAAAAGATTTTAATAAGGCAATTTGCAACTTAGAACACAATTATAAAAACGGCTGAATTTTCCATTAAAACTGTGAAATGCAAGTACATAAAAGAACTTAAACTGAAAACTTTAAAACTATATTAGAACTACACTTAAAGCTACTTAAAAACTACATGACTGCCACAATGGCTTTACAAAGCCTTTTATAGTAGAAAATACGACTAGGCTTGTTCTTTGTCTTCTTGCCTTTGTGTTTCTTTGTAGACACAACAAAAGGGTTGTGTTTGTTGTGTGAGGGGGAAAAGCAAACAAATCCTGGCCTTCAATCTTTCTTGGGTTTCCTTAGAAGCCATCCGAGCCGTTGAATCATGCTTGGGGAGTTGTGGGATTGCCAAATGGGATTAGGGTTTTAGTGGAGGAGGGGGGGAAGTTTTATCCATGGGGTGGTTTGGGTTGCAGGGTAAAAGAGGGGAAGAAATCCCGTGATTTGGTCCTGGGTTTTTGGGTTTCAAAAATGGCGGGAAAGAAAAGTATAAAAGAGTAGGGGGTGAACAGGCAATTGGGTTTGGGTTGGCACTTTTAACCCCTCATGACATAATATATCTTTTGCAATCCATACGTCCTTGGTGTTAAATAACTTTGGGGACTTGGCAAAATAAGTCCCCAAAAGTTATAACATTGATTGCATAAACCGTCCTTGGTGGCTATAAGTCTTAGGACTTGACAGAAATGGCCCTTGGAGTTAAACTTTGGCATTTAGGCAGTTTCCCCCCTTGTCTTTCTTTTTCTCTTTTCTTGTGTAAATATAACTTAGGGAATTTGCAATTTCAGTCCCTATAGTTATATTTTTTTCTTCTTTGACTTTCTTTTGACTTGACCATGTCGGTGTTGACTTTGACTTTGACCAGTTGACTTTTCTGTTGACTTTTTGACTTGATTGACTTTTCGGCTTCGATTTGGCTTTGTCTTTCACAGTCTTTTCCATTCCGAGTCCGGTTTTGTCGTTTTGGCTTTGTTTTTCGTCCTTTTCTTAGTTATCCGTTCCTGCACAATACAATTAGCAAAACAAGCATATATTAGCATTTTTAGCCCTTTTTTGTTATTTAGCACTCGTTTTTAAAGGTAAAAGTATGTTAATTAAGCACATACAAGGACACTCATGCTTTCCACCCGAAAACATTTAAAAACCTGTAAAAAGGAGATAGTAAGAAACTCGACCCAAAAGTTAGAGCAAGTACAATAATTTCCCTGCAAATCACAACAAGTAGGCAACCCAACGAACTCGCAACCTTCTACCCGAGACATGAGGTAAGTAAATATACCTAATTAGATCCTATACGATATGTTCGGATGATATAACGTTCATTAGTTAAGTCTCATGTTTACTTTTATTTTCCAAAGTTTACTTTTTAACACTTCACATATAATCATAAAATGTCCCGGTTTTCCGTCACTTCAAGTTTATACTAGATCAAGTAAAAGTCATTTCTGGTCAAAATCTTTTATACGCCTCATAATACCATGTGTCTAGTGTGTCCATACTCATTTTCAAGTTCTCCCTAAGGTTTTGACTTACCCAAATGGTCCATACTCTTATTTTTACCCAAATCATGACACTTTTTGTATTTTAACAAGCTGAGCACTTTTTATTAGAAGTTTGACTTTAGGCTTTTGGAATTATTTTACCAACATGTTAAACTAGTTACCCACCCAATTTTAGCTATATAAAATTTTCCAATAGTGAGTTATGACCCCATACAAGGTGACACAACACCAAGATTTATAGTGGTTCGGCTACGAAGCTCTTCTTCGCCCTACTCCACTCCCCGAGTATCCTACTCGAGGTGGAGAAACCGTTTACACCCGCTTAACGTTGTTTTCCGACACTAAGCAAAATATCGAGTCCTATTCTTAGCTAGAACTAATCTACACTACTATCACAAAAACTATACACTCACAAGATCTACACTATCAGATTTACACACAATCCGAATCACATAATTACATAAGATAATTACAATAGAGATTAGATACTTAGAAGAAGAGATGAGAGGTGACTAAATAACAACTCGTTTCTTGGCGAATACGAATGTTCTTCTCTTGCACTTGATAAAGAGGAGAGATGAGAAGAAGAGATTAGATCACTTGAAACAAGATCAAACAATGTTAAGAGATTAAGAAATTTAGTGAGAGAAAGAAGGTTTTTAGAGAGAGAAAGAAGACTGGAAAAATTCGTGCAAACAGATGAGTTATTCTGCCATAAATAATGCAGTATTTATAGCCAGCGAATCCAACGGTCGTCGGCAGGCGGTTCTGGCGGTCCCAGATATATCTGGGGGCTGCCGTCCCTATAAGGGGGCCGTCTAGTAGACTCCGCTCATGTATTTATCTTTTTGTGGGAAATGTTGTATCTGGTATGGAAGCTTCTATTTTTTGGGGGGGGGGGGGGGATTTGAATTTCAAATTTAAGTATTATATAAAACTTTTCTTTTAATTAGAAAATATTTTGTATATTTATTTTTGTGAAAATACATTTGTAAAAATGTGATG
This sequence comes from Tanacetum coccineum, assembly GCA_026074375.1. Classification (NCBI taxonomy): domain Eukaryota; kingdom Viridiplantae; phylum Streptophyta; class Magnoliopsida; order Asterales; family Asteraceae; genus Tanacetum; species Tanacetum coccineum. The sequence goes on along the minus strand of BQNB010000380.1, from coordinate 44,146 downwards.
GTTAAGAAAAAATATTTTCTTGATCACTAATCATACTTAATGATTTGTTTGTCCATACCTTAAGTGATTAGTAATCTTAGAAATAGAATTTTAACTGATAATAATTTTTGTAAACATTTATTTTTATCGTAAACGTTTTTACATTTTGTTATAATCAAAACATTAAGAGTTCAACAAATATAAATAACGTTTTTAGACATTATTTGTATTAACAATCTTCTCCTTTTTGATGATGACAAAATATAAACTCATTATGTATAAAATTAAATGTTTTAAGATTATTAATGAGTTTCATTCTATTTTATCTCCCCCTTTTTGATGATGACAAAATATAAATTCATTGTGTATAAAATTAAATGTTTTCAAGATTATTAATGAGTTTCATTCCATTTCTCCCCCTTTTTTGTCGAATTCAAAAAGGATGATCGTCAAATTGTTGTAGAAAGAAAGAAGTCGACGATATCAAGACTCCCTCTTGATATGTAGACTCCCCCCCGTTTGGGGCACCAAGGGATTGATCTTACAAAAATTGTTTGCTACAAAATAAAGTTAGAGGTGCAAGTGCAAGATAATATATTCTTAACTAGTAGCAATATAGCAATTCATGAAAGTTAAACCATAAAGTAGTTTCATTCATTACTTAAGAAACTTAGACAAGAAACATTGATTGCAATCAAAACTAAATAAGAGATAAGATAAATTCATACTATGATGGTATGAATCATTACAAGATAAAGTAGATAGGCACAAAGTAAAGACATATTAAGGCATAAAGCTAGACTAGTGGATTCTTGAAATCTAGAAGATGTCATAATCAAAAGATGGACGGTCGATTATTTAGGTAGATTAATCATATGAGAATGATTAATTATAGAGGAAAAAGATGAGGTTGGTGACACATGGTTTAGAGGAGTGCGAGTTTGAGGTATGAGACGGGTGAGAAGAAATTGAATGAAGTTAATTTCATTTCTCAAGGAGTAGAATTGGTGTCTAGAATACTTGCAACAATGACAAAAACTTGAGTGAAATTCAACTTGAGCATGAGAAGGAGGATGAATTGGTTGTGGTGGTGGTGAAGGTGATACATGAATGTAGGCATTGGATGGGTTAGTGTGTGAATCAAGAATGGTGAAGATGTTGTGAAGTTGGTTGATCATTTGATCTCTTAGTGGATTGTAGGATGGTGGTGAAGGAGATTGAAGATGGACTCTTGGAGGAAATGAAGGTGAGTCATTTTGGGAAGGAGGTGATGATTTTGAAGTGGATGTCTTGCGCTTCCATACTTGTCTTACCAATATTCTTGCTTTTCTAGAGAAGTTTGGATGGTGGTTTGAGCAAGACATTGATGGTGAGAGTGAAGATGATAATGAGAAGAAGTTGGTGATGGTGAATGAAGAAGGATGGATGATTAAATAATGGAAGTAATGTTAAAGAGTGGCAAAGCATGGTTTGAGTGATAAAAGGTGCAAGAGTGGTTTGACTAAACAAGGAAATGCCAGCATGAGACTATGTATATGAAGGTCAAAGATACAGAAAAAGAGATAAACTTATAAATTTTGTTCCCTCCTGTTGAATTTTGGCGGTCCCATATTGTTGGACGGTCCCATATATATTAGAGGCCGCCTGGTTCTTTATCGGGGCCGTTTTCTAGAGAGAGCGAGATTTTCTAGTTTTTCCCCTTTCTTATGTCTAGTGATTTTAGCATCTTTCAAATTCAAGAATCAACTAAATTAAGCAAGAATATAGGGTGCTAAATTAAGATGCAAATCATTTAGCATATAGTAATTTTATACGCATGTCATAATCTCCTAGAATTAGTTCACATAGAAAGTTGATAAGATGATAAATTTGAAAAGATCATCCAAGTCACATGTAATAGTCTTTTACCATTTTTAGTCCTAATGAGTGAATTAAAAAGTTAAAGCATAATGTACTAGATAATATAAATAAGAATAAAAATCTCTAATAGTTTTGCAAACATGTTCACTTCCGTTATCCACTCATCATGTCCTTGAGAGCTTTTCCAATTGACCTTAACCCTTTTCGGTGATCATCTCGCTCTTGAGTTTGAAAGTCTATAGTTTCAGAGAGGTAGGTGTTCAAGTGTTGACTTTCATGAGGAGGGTTTTGAAGGACTCTAGAGACAACATTGGACGAGGAAGAGACGTTTTGAGAATGAGAAGAAGAATTGGAACGAAAAGATTCTTCATCATTTACATCAACAATGTCATCCAACGGATGAGATGAGGATGGATGATTTAGAGTGGTGGAAGAAGAGCTAGCATTTAAATCACGAGGTCTTTTCTTGCCATGATCTGATCGCGTCTTTCGCTCATAATGAGGAGTGAGGGGATGCGTGACTCGATCATATGATATGTAGTGATCAATTGCTAACTCAGGAAAGATGGACACAACATGTTTGAACAATCTAGTCAAAAGCATTCCATAAGGCAAGAGTTCCTTAGGTTTGTTTCGAGTCTTTTCCATTCGTTTGAGAATGAAAAATGCTAGATTGTATGGAGTAGAGGTTTCAATGCAATAAAGCATATGACAAAGACACGCAGAGACATGATCCCGATGACCTCCTAAACAAATGAAGTTTTTATGAATGATATCAACCTATGGTTTCATATGAGGTTGAATTTCGCGAGTCAAAATTTCATTTTTGTCTACGACAATGGGTTTCTTGTTTTTGGTACGAGTGACTTGAATAAGAGACTTGATGACATTTGGTGAGGGAGGAGTGGTTTTGTAACGACCTTTACTTGGAGCACTTATTGACAAGTAGTCGAGTAACCACATGTCGGTGTGTGACACTTGACCTTTGAAAGGGATTTTCAAGATTTGACCGAATTCCTCGAGAGTGAGAGAGAATGACTTACTTTGTATGACAAAGTTGACCACAAAATGACCCTCGGAGTTATAGTCAAACGTGAGTTGACTATAAAACTCGAGAACAAAACGAGGAACAATTTGTTCGTTTATGTTCAACAAACAATCAAAACCAATTAATCCAAACTTAGCACGGATATGACTCATGTTTTCAAAATTTTGACTCACAACCCTACCCTCATGAAAGTACCATTTTTCAAGGCTTGCAATGGTGTTTCTTAATGGTTGATTGAATTCATTTGATATGAGTGGAATGTAGTTACGGGTATTTTGGTGATCTAATCCGGTGATTCGAGGCATTGTCACCTAAAATGAAAAAAATAGGGTCATGTTTTATAGTCTTTTACTTGTAACATTTTATTCACAATGTTTCTAGTGTGTGCCTAAATGTGACAAATGTGGAGTAACGATTAACTCGACCTAAAAATAAAATCCTAAGAGTTAACCCAAACGCTCCTTAATTTGATTTTGCTCATCCAAACATGTCGAAAAATACATATGAATTATGTATCTCGACCTTTGTTCATGAGATCATTATGCATGTGTTTAAAAACATTTTTAAGTTGTATTAACAATGCATAACAACAATTTTATTATGTTCCTAACGTGAGTGATTTGAAAATAAAATTGGGGTTTTGGTTCGAAATTAATTTTTCGACAAACTCACTAGTGTATGTAAATCCTATGTCTAAGGGAAGCATATTAGTTATACATTATATCCTAGTAGTCCTAATTGTATAAAATTGAAAGAAAAATAAAAAATCTCCAATTTTAATTTTTGTGTTCATCATGAATCATAGACTCAAATTGAAAGAAAATAGATGAAATGACTTACAATTGATGATCTTTGTGATGTTAGGAATGATTATTAGTGATGATTTGATCTTCGATTAGTGTTTTGGTGGTTGATTTTGAGTTATGGTGGTTTTGGTTTCATGTTTGTCGCACCAGCAAGAAGAGGGGGTATGTTTGGTTTTCAGTTTTGTAAATTTTAATTAAGTGTGAAGATTTGGTGTCTGCTGGTGGCGGTCCGATATCGATCAAGGGGCCGCCTGAAAAAGGTTAGGGGCCGCCTGAGATATGGGGGCCGCCTGTATTACAGGTTTTTGGACTTTTAAATTTTGACACGAATTTACGAGGAAGAGTGACTAATTAATTTGCATTTCGCGAATTAAAAAATTTAACAAGCTTCAGATGAAGTTGTTAAATTGTCACGAAACGGAATGGAACGCGGACTAGAATCGAGACTAGAAGAAAGAGAAGCGGACTGACGCGATTTATGGAATGTGTTCCATCATTCCTAAACAAGGTTATAAATAGCGTGAGGCGTGACATGGCGGTATGGCCAAGCCTCACGCCTTTACGAGCAATGGCGAGTCATGGCGTTTTTAAGGCGTGACTTAAAGCGGCACAAAATATGAAAATATTTATAAATTTATATATTTATATTATATTTCAAATATATTGAGTTTACAAAAAGTGTCATACATAAGGAATAAAGTCAAGAAACTATCTTTGCATGTAATCTTTTTAATTTCTATATAAAAATACGATTTTTTTCAAAATTGAATTCAAAAAAGCCTCCATGTATCACGCTTTATCGCGTCTTATCACGTTTTTCCATTCCTCGTCTCACGTCAAGCCTTAAGCCTAAGCTTTGGTCTATTGCGTAGCGCAGAGGTCACGCCTCGCACCTTTGCGAGGCTTTAGCGACACCATGGCGCGCCTTTTAGAACCATGTTCCTAAACCAAGACGAAGATAATTAAACAATTCACGTTTAAGGGGTTTCGTAAGAATGTCGGCGATATTGTCGACGAACGACACTTTTTCGATTGAGATATGTCCTTTCTGGACATTATCACGAAGAAAGCGGTGACGAATTTCGATATGTTTGGTACGAGAGTGTTGCACTGGGTTTTTGTTAAGGTCAATCGCGCCTTTATTGTCGCACATGATCGGGACGTCGTCGAGTTGAACGTCGTAGTCGATAAGAGCTTGTTTCATCCATAGTTCTTGTTCACATGCCTTTTCGGCGGTTACGTATTCGGCTTCGGCAGTGGATATTGCAAGAGCGGTTTGTTTCTTCGAGAACCAAGATGTCAAACAACATCCCACGAATGTACAAATACCGCTAGTGCTCTTTCGGTCCACATAATCTCCCACATGATCAGAGTCGACATATACTACTATTTCTATGTCGGTCCCCTTAGGATACCATAATCCTAAGTGCTTAGTGCCTTTAATGTATCAGAAGATACGCTTAACCTCTTCAAGGTGCTTAAATGTTCAAAGGTGAAAGGTTTTGGGCAGCTCTCTTGGAAGCGGGCACAAAGGCAGACACTAAACATGATATCGGGCCTTCTTCGCCGTTAGGTATAATAATACTACCTATCATGCTCGATACTTGGTACTATCTTACCGACTCAGACTCTCATCTTTCGTGAGTATAATATTGGAGGAATTAGGGTTTTCCTTGGTTTTCCGATTCAGCTCCGCCCCCCCCTCATTGCAACCTCTTCGGGCACCGTCTTGATTTCTATTTAATTTATTTAATTGATTAAGAAAATAACCATCTGTTCATTTGTTTCTGTTTGTAATATCCAAGGAAGAGTTAAGTTCACCCATCATGTCTTCTCGAAACTCGTCATGCTTGTTTTGGAAACCTCACTCACACATGTCTTGATAAGTCGAGCCGAATATAATGTCGTCAACATATATTTGAATGATGATGAGGTTTGAACTTTTCTTCTTGGTAAAAAGTATGTTATCTAGCATTCCTATTTTGTATTCATGATTAATAAGAAAAGTTTTTAATCTATCATACCAAGCTTTGGGTGCTTGTTTAAGACCTTATAAAGCAATTCTTTAGTTTATAATACTTGATCTGGTTTTTCAAAGTCTTGAATCCCAGAGGTTGTGCCACATTTACCTCCTCATTGATAAAACCGTTCGAATTTGCACTTTTTTACATCATTCCCCGGGATAGCATAAAATATAAAAGCACAAGCCATAACTAATAGTATTCTTGTAAAAATCATTCGTCTAACACTTGGGCCATATGTTTCATCTAATCGATTGTTGATTATAGCCTTGAGCAACTAATCTAGCCTTATTTTGAGAAACAATACCGTTCTCGTCTAACTTGTTTCTAAACACCCACTTAGTTCCTATGATTGTCATATTCCTAGGTTGCGGAACTAACTCCCAAACGTCGTTGGCAATGAATTGATTTAATTCTTCTTGCATGGCGACTAATCATGCTTAATGATTTATTTGTACATACCTTAAATGATCACTAATCTTAGAAATAGAATTTTACGATTAATAATTTGTAAACGTTTATTTTTATCATCAACGTTTTTACATTTTGTTATTATCATAACATTGAGAGGTCGAAAAATATAAATAATGTTTTTGGACATTATTTGTATTAACAAAATTGTCCAAAGCTAGACAAAAGCATACAACTTATGAGAAGGAGTTTATGATATTGTGCGAGCTCTTGAACATTGGAGGCACTATCTCATCTCAAAAGAATTCATTTTACATTCTGATCATGAGGCATTGACATACATAAATGGTCAACAAAAGCTCAAACCAAGGCATGCTCGTTGGGTGGAATTTTTGCAAGCTTATATGTTTCACATAAAGCATAAAAGTGGTGTTACAAATAAAGTCATTGATGCTTTGAGTAGAAGACCTTCTTTTTTATCCATAATGCAAGTTAACGTTCATGGTTTTGAGATAATCAAAGAGTTATACAAAGAAGATAGGTTCTTGAGCAAGATCATCAATCAATGTTCCAACCACCCATACAAAGAATTTATTTTTCACGATGGTTTTCTATTTCGTGGAAATCAGTTGTGCATTTCGGATTGATCACTTCGATTGGAAATCATTAAAGAAGCTCATGAAGGTGGACTTAGTGATCATTTTGGGAGAGACAAGACGGCTGCTCTACTTAAGGACCATTACTTTTGGCCAAAAATGATGAAAGATGTCAGCAAATACATCTTGAGGTGTCGCACATGCCATCTTGCGAAATCAACTTCACATAATACGGGACTTTATACGCCATTGCCCGTCCCTATTTCTCCTTGGGAAGATGTGAGCATGGACTTTGTCGTTAGGCTGCCCCAAACTCAACGAAAGAAAGATTCAGTCATGGTAGTAGTTGATTGGTTTTCAAAAAGGGCACATTTTATTCCTTGTTCTAAGACGGTGGATGCAACCAATGTTGCTGATTTATTTTTAAGGAAGAGAATACATGGTGTCCCAAAGACAATTACTAGTGATCGGGATCCGAAGTTTGTCAGTCATTTTGGCGAACCCTTTGGCGAAAATTGGGTACAAAGTTACAGTTTAGTTCCGCGTATCACCCGCAAACAGACGGCCAAATAGAAGCGGTGAACCAAAGTCTTGGAAATTTATTAAGGTTCCTTGTTGGTGAAAATCAACGAAAGTGAGATCTTGTGTTTCCTCAAGCTGAATTAACTTATAATCGCTCATGTAGCCAAACTACCGGTAAGAGCCCATTTGAAATTGTGTATGGATGCAATCCCTCAAGTCCACTTGATCTTGTACCGCTGCCCGTTACTTCGAATTATAGTAGTGATGTTGATGTGCGAGCAGAGAAGATCAAAGAATTGCATGAACAAGTGAGAGGGAAAATTAAAAAGCAAAATCAAAAGTACGCGAAACAAGCAAACAAACACAGAAAGTTCGCAAGTTTCAAAGTATGTGATCTTGTGTGGATACACATGACTAAAGAACGTTTCCCACCTGGTCGGAACGCCAAACTCAAGCAAAGAGGAGATGGTCCATTATGAATTGTGCAATGCATGGGGAATAACGCTTACAAGGTGGAGTTACCCGGGCATTATGGTGTTTCAGCTACTTTCAATGTTAAAGACTTGTCTCCATTTCATAGAGAGAATGAGTTACACTCGAGGACGAGTTTTTTTTCCAACAAGGGGGGGGGGGATGACACTGTTAGCCTCGAGTTTTTTTATTATTGGAAATAGGAGGTAAGTGATAGTTTTTTGGATGCTGGAACAGTTTTGAATGTAATCAACTTATTTGTTTTATTATGTTTTAATTAAAACTTTTGGAGTTTTTTCTTTTCAATAATAAAGCTAGGGTAGATGGAAGGTTGGTAATTAAAGAGGTGGTTGTGTTTGTTTGTCCGGGTATATTTTTTATTCTTTTCTTAGTTTTTATTTGCTGCTTTCTTACATTCAGAAATTTTTTCTATGTGTTTGATAGCTCCTGTTTATTTATCTACCTAAATCAATTGTTGATTATTTCATTTTTGAAACTGGCGCGCGGAGGTAATGGGATAAAAATAAAAAAAAAATAAAAATAAAAAAAAAATAAAAGCCTTTTTGTTAATTTGATATGTGCGTGTTTTGGGTTTATAAAAAAATAAAAGGACAAAATAAGAGCTTTTTATAGTTTTTTTCTTTTTTTTTGTTGCCCCTGTTTTGTTTTTTTATTATAGGTTTTTTTTAATAGATTTTTTTTTATAGTGGAAGTCTAGTGGGATTCAAAACGGGTTTTTTTGTTTTGTGGGAAAAAGTGGAGTGGGTTGGTAGCAGTTGATTTGTTGAATTGAAAAAACGCCAGTTACATATAAATTATATTTTTATTGTGAGACAAATTTACTATTTTAGCCACAAAACTTATCCCCAAATATTAACCTTCCTTGATCACACAAACTTTACTCTTCTTTTTTTTGCCGTCATTGAATATAAGCTTCTACAAAGTGCAGCTTTTGATTTTCAACAAGGTATGATATTGAGGATGTAGATTTGTATTTTGATTATATTTTGGTTGGTTTTTTTATTAATTGATGTATATTTGTTTTGGTGAACTTACAACAGTGGGTGCCAGATCTCTATGAGCACAATAAGAGACACAATTGCAACTGATCTAATGACCCATATAAGCACAAGATGAACTAGTTTAGTTTTTTTATTATGTATGTATTGTCGTCTTTTTTGTAATATCTTTTGTGATTGCAAGTGAACTGATGACCTATATGAGCACAACTTGCACAAGATGAACTAGTTTGGCCTTTTTTTTTATCATGAATGTATTGTTTTTTTTAATGTCTTTTATGATTAAAAAGATTGCATCTTAGCTCAAAACACGTTCAGTTTGATTCATGTATTATATTTACATATTGAAAATACATAATTGTTTTTTGCTGTTAACAAAACATTTGAGTATAAAATATTGTTCATTTATATAAACCCTTATTTTATATGTCAAAACTAACTAATTTTAATAAAATACTAGCAGTCTAGTAAAGAAGCTGAATGTCTAATTTTAGTCATTTTACTCATTAATTAAACAAAAAATTAAATTTGCCAAACACTAAAAAAACTGATTATCTGTTTATTGCGATTTCAAACAGCATAATCAAATCCAAACACTAATTTTCAAAATCACGTTTTGTAACCGCTGATTATCTGATTATCCATTTTCAAAACACATAATCTATTTTCAATAAGCAATCATAAACACCCCCTAAGTCACTTAGTAATGAATATTATTGAGCCTTTATAAGGTTGAGAATGAAAAGTAATAAACTCCTCTTTTGAGTGACTCTCATTTGTGAGTTGAATTTTGTTCCTCCAAGTGTGTTTAAATTAGTTTTATTGATGATTCCTTGTGCTCATCTCTGTCTTTGGTGTCAATAAATGTATCATTGAGATGTTTCGTTAAAAAATGAATAGCAAAGATAATGCAAAAGAATACTATGAGGTATTATCAACATATATTTTTAAATATGTAAAATAATTACATAATATAGATTCAAATAAAAAATCAAAAAAGAAAATAAATATTGGATTGTTTGTGGGGTTAAGTCCATTAAATAGAAACATTATAGTAAATAAGCTGACAAGTTACTGGTTACAACCGGTTAACATATGAAAATGACCGACACGTCATCATTACACGTCACATATTTTTAGGGTTAAGTCCATTAAATAGAAACGTATTTTTTAAAATTTACACATCTAGTTAAACACTAAAACTTGGCGACGTAAACAGTACTTTCCAAAATAATTTTAGTTAGTATAGTGACAGTGGTAAGACATTTAGTTTTGTAGTACTGGTTGTGAAATCTAAAAAAAAATGAAGAATGAATTAAAAGGAAAATGAGATAAATAGAAAAATCTATTTGGAAATCAACGAGGGTAATATGTACTAAATGTCAATATAGTAGCCGGTTTTTTTTTTACTAGATTGGTTAATTTTAATTATTAAAACAAGTTGTATAGTGTTTACTAGATGTGTAAATTTTGAAAAGTACGTTTCTATTTAATAGACTTAACCCTTGTTTGTGAGAGAAACATGAGGGAGAAAAAACGTTATTTTTCTCATGGAAAAAGATTCTCTCAAGTTGTGGTCAAACATGATTGATCATGTTATGTTTTTTGTGAGGGGAAATAAATAAGTGGGCCCTTGATTTTCATTAAAAGAAAAAGTTGTATACATTTAACTAATTTGTGATTGGTGAACATGATGTATCATGTTTGACTCAACTTGAGAGTATTCTAATCCTTTTCTCATTCATCATAATTTGATGAGGAATGCTCCATTACCCAAAACCAAGTAATCATCCTTTGCATTATAGTCGACCAACCAACTCTAATTATTTTCATTATCATTCCTTACCCTCTAAAAAAACCCCGACCAAGCACACCTTAAGAATAACCGTATCTTATATTGTTTTCTAGTGGTTTAATGAAAGACAAAGTACTAAATCAATAAATCAATAAAACTGAAATAATTCTAACACTAAAAAAATAACATAACGTTTTAGCTGAGAAGTACAAAACAAAACAAAATATTGACCATTTATTGTAATGAAAGATATGATTAACTCTTAAACAAAGGTGGATGTGGAACTAGAGGTCTGGAATTGAGTTACGGAGTGGTCAAAAGTGTTGACTAGTGAGTTTGCTTTGTTGCATTTCCAAAAATGAAAAAAGAAAAAGAATGAAGATCAGGATTAAAAACTTAAATGGCAAAAAGAATCCAGGATTAATGGGTCTAAATTTGTCTTCAGTGCATTTTTAATGCATCCTGATATGATACCTCTTAGAGCAAGGAGTATGGTGACGAGCGATGGTGACGAGCGAAGCTCGCCACTTAGCTCGCCACCATACCAAGCCACTTCGCCACTTCTAAATTTTTGATATCTCGCCAGTTAAGTGAGTCAAATACGACAAATGAAAAAAAAAACTATCCGTTAGCTTTTAAATGCAACGGTTACTTTTATAATTTTTAAACTTTTTTTTTAATTTATACCCACTTTCACTATAAATATCACTTCATTTTAACATTTTAACACACACTTTCAATTTTTAAAAACCACTCTTTCAAAACACTACATCTTAAAACTAATAAACATTATGAGTGATTCAAGTGATGATGGTTTGTCCGATCTTGATGATATCGATGATCTTGAGATGATTATGCAACAAGTTCAGGCAGAGCAAGAACAAGAAGAAGAAATAGAACGGGTGCGCCACCGAAACTATATCTACCGGGAACGTTTAGATGCTGAAGAATGTTTGATGGCGGACTATTTTCGTCCTAACCCAAAATATCCTGAGTATTATTTTCGAAAACGGTATCGTATGAGCCGTAAACTATTTTTAGAAATAGTCTCAGGTATTGAAAATTACATTCAAACTCACCATCCTCTTCCTCCGCATTTTGATTTCTTTAGAGTCTGACCCGATGCTACGGGTCTACCAGGTTTTAGTGTTATTATGAAATGAACATGCGTCATACGCCAATTGGCATACGGCGTAACACCTGATTCATTAGATGAGTATTTACAAATAGATAACCATTGCGCACGCGATTGTCTAGATTTTTTTACTATGTGCGTTATCGAATTGTTTATGCTTGAGTATTTACGAAAACCTGACTTCGATGACATTCAAAACTTATACACCGCATACAATAATATTCATGGTTTTCCGAGAATGCTTGGAAGCATTGATTGTATGCACTGGGAATGAAGAAATTGCCCAAAAGCATGGCATGGACAATTTGCTAGAGGTGATAAAAAATACCCAACTATAATGCTTGAGGCTGTTGCTTCATATAATTTGTGGATTTGGCATACATTTTTTGGGGTATCGGGTGCAAATAACGATTTAACCGTTTTGAATAATTCTCCGTTATTTGACGACCTTCTTGATGACATCGCCCTCGTGGCTCCGTTTGGATGTAACGGGGTTACATTCGAAAAAGGGTATTATCTAGCCGAAGGCATTTACCCACAATGGTCATCTTTTGTTAAATCATTTACGGTTGCAAATTCAGAGAAGAATGCCTTATTTAAACGGAAACAAGAAAGTGCTTGAAAAGACATTGAAAGAGCTTTAGGGGTCCTTCAAGGACGTTGGCATATTATATGTCAACCGGCGCGTGCTTGGACTGTCAACAAGCTACGCAGAGTCATGTACACTTGCATTATATTGCATAACATGATTTTAAAACATCAAAAGTTTGCGTTATCCGAGCTTGACCAACGAAATTATATTTGCCCGCACCCAAATACATTAAGGTCATGGGTCGAGCAGTGCGAAATGCAACGAAGAAAATCCAAAGAACTACGTGATAAACAAACACACGCAAAGCTTCAACGTAATGTCATTGAGTATCTTTGGCAACAACATCAACAGCAAGATTAGATTATTTATAATTTGATGTATTTTTTAATTTGGGATCAGACTATAAAGAAAAGTACACTTCTCAAGAGATATATCATTGATGTTCACAACTAATACAGTTTTTAGCATACATTGCCAAATTGAAGATTTTAGTATTACGACAGTCTAAATTCTAGTTTACAAATCCTTAATACAAAAAACAAGCTAGTGAAGACAGATCTTCCTCTATTAATAAAAGTACAAGAAAAGAACAAATAAATTCTAGCTAGTTGTTTTCATCCAGTTTAGTGAAAGTCGTATCGTGGTGTAAAACATAGGATGCTCAGACACTTGATAGAAACTACAAATTCATTTATTTTGATTATACACTATATTTGTAGTTCCATTTTCATGTTTCTGATCACTATGGAAAAATTTAGCAGATTTTGATCATTTTATCTGGTTCGTGTATGTTAAAAGTACGATTTGTAGTTCTGTGTTTTAGGCAAACTCTGGATTGTGTGCTAGTGCCTCCTGGTAGATCAAGTCTTTGATTTGCTCTTCTCCTAAAACCTGTTGCTCAAAGTCAAAAGAGAAAGGGTTCGGACAGATTGGTTCATCATCAACGTCGTGTAATCTTTCAAGGTAAGGATGCGCAAGCGCCTCCTCGACTGCAGTAAAGAGACAAAATTAGTTCCGTTTTATATAAGTTTAGAAGTAGATGGAAATATAATGGAGGTGGCAAAATGGGCAAGTCGACCATGAGGTCAGGTTGACCTAAACACCCTTTGACCTAATTTAGTCAATTATTTTTATAAAAATATATTTAAAGAAATGATTCTAAGATAATGTATTTAGGAGTTATATACTTTGGACAGATTTTGACCCATTTGACCCGTTTCTTCTTTTAGCTAACTTTAGTATTTCGTATTCTACTTATTTGATCCGTTAAGGAGAAAATATAACCAATTGCCCATGTACCACATATGGGTATTGTCACCTCTAAAATATCTACTTTTTACAGGACATATGTTAAATACCTGTGATCCGTTTGGCCGGATCAAACGTTAACATTTTCTCAACTAAATCAATGGCTGATGGATTAACATGTGGGAAAGTCTTTAGTAGTGATTTACGAGGATGTCGAGGAAGCTGAGAAAGATATCTCATTGCATCTTCGTTCTTGATAAAACCAAGATCAGCTTCAGTAGGTGTGCCAAGAAGCTGTAAAAACAATCGTTTAAAGATAACCAAGAAAACAAATAAGTAGTTATATAACTTGAAAATTGAGTAAGATCATTAAGTACCTCAGTTAAGAGTCGCATTTGATGCACATGATCTTTACCAGCAAACAGAGGCTTTCTATTCATAAGCTCCATATAAATACAACCAACAGACCACACGTCTATTGCAGCTGAATATTCAGAAGAGTTAAGTAAAAGCTCGGGTGCCCTATACCATCTCGTGACAACATATTCAGTCATAAAGTCGTTCTCTGCATTTGGACGCGCAAGTCCAAAATCGCAAATTTTTAAATCACAATTTGCGTTTAGCAACAAATTGCTAGGCTTAAGGTCTCGATGAATGATATTGGCTGAGTGGATGTACTTTAATCCTCGTAAAAGTTGGTACAAAAAGTACTGCAAGCACGGTAAAAAAATTGTTATAAGGCTAGCTTAACTTGTTATATGGTTATAAATTTATTGATTAATTGTAGGAATTAGTACCTGACAGTGCTCTTCAGATAAGTTTTGATTTGAGCGGATGATTTGATGAAGATCGGTATCCATTAGCTCAGTGGCTATGTAGACATCCGAGAACTCTCTACGTAGAGGTGGAGGAACAACATCTTTTAGGGCTATTACCTGAATTACAATCACATTTAAATTAATATTGTAATATGTAGGTGTTTTAAGTTATGTCTTCGTATATACAGATAAGCAGTCTACTGTTAACTAGTATACAAGAATTATGTGGTATCATGAGCTGAAAAATCACGTATAATCAGTTTCTTGTGTTTGGGAAGACTGAATCTGATCTTGTGTTTTACTATTAAGGGTCAAATACTGTGTTTAGTATTCTTTTGACATTTAAATCTGTCATTAATCAGAGTTTAACATTTAAAACAACCAATTAACAAAAAGCACATCCAAACACAATATTTTGCAGTCCGTTTTGTTGCGGATGCTTATTTTTAAAAGCCTTTTATGGATTTGAAATTTTAAGTACACACACATTCTTTAAAGCAAGGTAAGATACAATAGCTAAATGATCATATGTTATTTAGAATCTGTAATAAACATAATCGTAGCGGAAAATCACTCACATTCTCATGATCCAGATGTCGCAAAAGCTTAATCTCACGAAGAGTCCTCTTAGCATCCATATAATTATCAAAAGCATTCATAATTTTCTTCATAGCAACCATCTCATTCGTCTCAGAATTCAACATCGAACTAATCACAACAACCAAACCAAAAAGATTAACCACAAGAGTATAAAAAATATGGCAGCAGCCTAAAACCACGTCGAAAAAATAATAATACTAGAATCAAATATAAACATACCAAACAATACCATAAGCACCACGACCAATCGGCATAATAGGAGGAACATATTTTGAAGTGATCTCAAACTCATTTCCAAATATGTTGTGCTTAACGAACTGGCCTCCGTAAGTTGGCACTGATGGAAAGACCGCGTACTGACTAGCTCCGTTTAAGTCCGCCATTTAACTAACTGTAACAGAATAACAGATTTGGGTTGAAGTTATATATTTCGTGATATGAAATGTTAATGTTGTACGTTGACAACAATTCGAGCTTTTATTTATATATGATGAAAAATGAGGGCGTTGAACGAAAATTCAAGGAAAACCCGCCAAAACGCGTTACGGACTTTGGAATTTCTGGTGTGGAATTCTCTGTGGAAAATATAATAAAATATTACTAGTACAATTTTAGTCAACCTTTCATTATTCATTTTTTTTTCATAGTGTTTGTTCGGTCTTGATAAATATTTGTATTGCTTGGTCAAATAAATATGTTTCCTAAATTCTTACAATGATATTTAGGTGATGGAGTGGTGTATGAATGTCAGCTTAAGTTAAATAAGTACTCTCAGACCATCTCTAACCATTATAAAACATACATTTCTCCAACCATTATAAAACATACATTTTGCATTGTACAGTAGAAGCTACAGTGCTTCTACTGTACAATGGTAAATCATTTTGGGCCTGGGCTCCCACTTTGGGCCGGCCCAAATTTTTTTTTTTTTTTTAATTTTTGGCACAAAATAGGGGGAAAAAAATATTACAAAAGTACCGATTCAACTTTAAAATAATCGACATAGTCACAAACGTACAACTTTAGATTGCATTAAACAGTGTCATTTTAAAAAAAAAACCCATATAGCAAAAAAAAAACTAAAAAAAAAATATTACCGCCCCGCAACAACGCGCGGGACATAAACTCATATAAGGAAAAAAAACAAATTATTAAACATGATACCGAAAAATAAACCCGCACTATTAAACATGAGACCGAAAAAATAAACCCGCACAAAAAAAACATATAACCAAAGAAAAAAACATTTAAACATGAGGCCCAACACATAAGGTCATATAAGAAAAAAAAACAAACTATTAAACATGAGACCGAAAAAATAAACCCGCACAAAATTAAAAAATAATAATAATAACAATGGCCCGCAACAACGCGCGAAAAATTAACGTCCCGCAGCAACGCGCGGGTAATCCTGCTTGTTTATCCTAAATTCGAAATAGATAAAAACAACTTTTAACACATTCATCGTCCAAAAATTATTCTTCTTCAATTATGCACTTTAAGGACAGAGTAATTAGTGCAAAGTTTGGAAGACATCTAATATATTATACCTTTATATTAAAGGGTAAGATCGTTCCCCCGAGGTCTTTTAATGCGTTGCATTAAATAAGAGTCCGACCCGGATCTTCTCCACTATCCCTCTTTCATTTTTAAAGAGCAGTAATGGTGACACGTATATCTGATACGTGTTCCATCTTCCCTTTCTCTCTTCCACCTTCCAACGCCCACTTCATTTGGGTGTTAACACATCATCCACTCAAATCTCACTCTCATTCTCACCCGCCCCCTTCCCTCTCTCTCTCTCAATATCTTCTCCTTCCTCTCCATATATGTTTTGCCTAAATTAAAACCTGCCGACCCGCCGGAACTTGACCAACCCGCTGGAACCCGCCTGAAAAAGAAACCCGGAAAAAGAACAATACCCGGCCCAACCAGGTGCTCTCTCTCCCACTTCTTAACAATACATTAACAAATTAAAATTACAAAATCAACATCTATATGAATCCCACGTATGTAGTTAAATCTAATCTAATATCCAAACTCAAATCTTATAACAATTTTGTTGTAGCTTTAATATTTGATTATGGGTTTGACCAATTTATGGATTTTGAGTTTTCTTTTGCTCTTTGTTTTAGGAAATAGGATGCTTTCCAGTAGCATATATGTTTGATGAATGTGAAGGTGAATTATGAAATGTGTTGAAGATGTTGAGGTCCATGGCTAGATACCATGTGTTTGATGAAAGTCCTCACAGAATTTGGTTTGGGGTAAGTTTTCAACTGTTGTTTCCTTTAAATTCACATCGATTCTTTAATTCGGGTTTGCGGATATTTCAGGGTTTTTTGTTTTTATTTGGATTTTGTAAATTAGGGGAAAATAGGCTGAAACTATAAGCAACATAGACTAATTGTTAGAATAGTGTTAATATGCTATTGTTGACGCCATGAATTGGAAATTAGATTCTCAAGCAAGAGGGTTTTTTTGTTTGTCACTCTAAACTCATTTAAATGTTTGTGGCAGACGATAGAAACCTTTTTTAGCCACGCAGATTATGAAAACAATAGGTGACACTTTTGGAGGATCAGGTTGGTTAGCTCCTTTGCCTGCATACACTTTTATTGCCAACTAACTCTTTGAGTTGCATAACATCATAACTAGAAGAGGCAACTTGATCCATTTACATATGAATATGAGTGGGTCGAGTTGGATTATGTATAATTTTAACAGGTCAAATAAGAAAAATAAGGAAAGAAATTTAGTTAAGAAGAAAGTAGCGAGATTATAGCTATTGACAATCACATTTTTGCTATTTTAGGACCAAAGGCTTGAGAATGTATTGGGTCCATTTTAGAAACATTTTGCAGGATCGGTTAATGCAGAATCATTAGGTAAGCCACCCGCGATTAAATTCTTTTACGTAAAACTCACAGCTTTATAACAGAGTTTATTGACAGGGTCGTCATGGTTCTTAGTTTATGTTTAGCTATCATTTGTCACTTTAAATGTTTTTCGTAAGACACATGCGGTTGTAAAGCATATTAGAAATTAATAGCATCTAAGCAATAACAATCTCAACATAAACTAAAGTTGTAACATCAATATAACTAATATAACTGATGTATGTCATCAAATAAGTGAGTCTAAATGTCAAGATCTTCCAGAATCCTGTGAATTACGTGCAAGTTACTAGATTATTTGATGACGATTATGTTCAAAGACATTACTTGGCTTGATCGAGTTGATTTGAAAATTAGTTTAAGTTTGCGAATAAACATGTTAGTTGTTAATGGAACTGTTATTTTACCGTAAGGGGGCGTTTGGGATTGCTTATATTACGGTCAAGTGATTACAGAAGAAAGGCATAATCAGTTAATCTGAATGTTAAGAATTTATTGAGGCGAGTTTGTGGCTTGAGAGCATTATGGATTTGTATAAGTAAACGAGCTATTACTTTTAACTCTAAGTAGGAAAGTAATATATTAAGCTGAAAAATATAATTTTACATCAGAACTTACAAATCTCAGTATTCTAGGACAAACACTCCTTTAGTATATTATTTCTTTTTTCTGTGTAATTTGTTGTCAGTTAGTCCTCGAGGTATGCACCGTCACGGTTGTCTATGTACTTGGGCTTGCGCGTTCTCGGCTCTGTTTTTTGTTTTCTTCGACCGTTTAAAATAGTGGTATGCTAACCTTTGCTCATTTATTTCTTACAGATGCTAGCGAGGGTGCTGGAACCAGTGGCATGGGCTCACAGGGAAACAATGCTCACAGACGGATGTTGCTCCAAGGTAATTGCCCCTAGGTAAATGGTGTTGCTGTTGTTTATGTATTTAGGCTGTCCCGTTATGCTGAGGATTAGGAAAAAGTTATGGACAGAAAGAGAGCAGTTGAGAATCTCTTTACCCAAAAGAAAGAGAACAGCTGAAGTCGAGGGTGTTACCTGTGAAGACGCGTTGAGAATGAAGGTATGCGTTTCTTTTGACTTTTCCTACTTAAAGTTTCTCAAAAGAGGAGTAATCTTAGAAAAGAAAAGAAAAGTTTTTTTTTAACTGTTATCGTCAAAATCTAAGATATTGTCTAGACAAGGATTATTGCAGAATGGGTATAAAATGAGTGAAGTTTGAAGAAGGACCAAAAATGTCTTTTTTAAAGTTTAGTGATTACATTCAGGTGTTAACATGAACTTTATATACACAGTTTAAACTTTGTCAAACAGATGACCAAAAAACATCAGTAGAATGACAAATTAGGAAAAATTTCCAAATCGCGAAAAAAAAATCAAAACCATAAGCATTAGTCTCAGACAAGGACCAAAAAAACCAGATGAAAAATAAAACATTTCTTTGACTTGGGAAGATGCAGCATGCAGCAACCACGCTCGAACAGCGCCTCCTACATTGTTTCACAAAGATAGATTAGATTAAGGAGCAACATGTCTTTCTATGATTGGCTGGACATTAAAAAGAATTTAAGAGTTGAGTTGTTGGGTGCATATCTTCACTATTGTGGTTTTTAACTATTTTTTGACTTTGTATAAAAGAAATTAACGAGCCTGGCAAGTCCTAAGGCTGCATTTTAAGAGTATGAGTTAAACCTCTATATTATTCGTTGTACCATATGGTGATAAATTCAAACTTTTCTTTTGCCTTACGTTGGCTTATGCGCACAAACTTACCCAAACACTCCTTTAAGTAGAATAAAAGAAATTAACGAGTTTGGAAGGTAATGTGGGTAAATGAAATAGTTTATTTCAAAGGAAATAAGCCAAAATGTCAATCAAGATAAAAAAAATTCAGTGTATATTTTTGGTATCATTATGTGATCATATTTGACAAATTTCTACTTTTTATACAAACTATGGACAAAGAAAACCTTTTGGTTCAAACCTACCTCCCTCGATTCAGACCATTTTGACCCGTATTGAAAATCTGTTGAATTTCGCTACCTATATCATTTACAAACGGCTGTATGAGGTTATGTTTGTTACAAAAGTGTCATTATACATTTGCATGTCTGATGGCTTTGTTTTTAAAGACGTCATGTCAATAATGACAGGTCTATGTCTTTGTGTATTGCTAAATTGTGCTTCGTTTTTTCAGATTTCTTATTCGAGTTTCATGTTAAGGATAAGATGACAAGATTAATAATCAAATGGGAAGAGAGGAGCCGAAGTTTTATCTTAAACCCATGTAAGCCAATGTTTGACTATCATTTTCTGTTTGATAATCTTCGAGTCTAAATTTGAAAATTTAACTCATTTACTGCTATTATAACAAATAAAGCCTGTCATTTTCCTAACATAATTTCATTGCTTTTGTTTAGTAAGGGTCATCATTTTCAAATACTAAGCAACATTCTTCTTCAATATCAGATTTCAAAAACTGCGCGCTCTAATAAGCTGCAAAGATGGTGTCGGGCCTGCTGCAATACATTACATTTGTTTGAACGGGTAAGTTGTTTGAAAATTTGTTTTCTTATGAAATTAAAATAAACGTTCTTCAACAAACATTTTGTCGGACTTCTCTTGAAAAGCAAGCCCAGTATGGAAAGTTTTCGATAACTTTTTCTTTAACATTAGCACTTCAAGAAATGGGGTTTGGACATCTTACTTTGAAATAAATGAAATGTAGTCGGAAACCCGATAATAGGCTGCAAAATTGTAACACAATTATTTATTTCCAGTATTGTTACCACCAAGACAATGTCACAACAAACTAACCTCAATTCACTCCGCCTCAACGCGCGGGCGTGCTGGGTATATCTACAGATGCATGAATGACGACACTGCAATGGGATTTTGGGCTCTAAAAATGAACAGTTATAAAAAAATTCCATGTTAGTTAAGTTATATGGGTTTTTCTAACATGTGCCCCTGGGGCACATGATAAGGTGAGGACTCAGGCTTATGTGTCACAGCCTGATTGGTCAGCAGTTATTATTATTAATCATTATCAGGCCCACAATCACCTGCTGACCAATGAGGCTGTAACACATAAGCCTGGGTCCTCACCTTATCATGTGCCCCTGGGGCACATGTTAGAAAAACCCAAGTTATATATATACACTTTTTTAACAGAGTTGTCATATATAGTTGAATTCTAATTTCAATTCAAGGTTTCTAAGTTCATGTACATCATGGGTAACTTATTGTTCTTGCATTTCATTTATACGATTAGTTTAACTATTTTGTAAACATTGTCATGAATTGTGCATTTATAGTTGACTTTATTGCATTATGGAAACTGAAACCAATAGTAAAAATGAACATTAGAATCTATACAATCAAACAATACACTATTGCTACAACTAACTTGGATATTTGATTGCTCAAGTGCTCAATTTTGCATGTTATAGTTGCAGCAAAAATATTTACAAGTCTGCAATGCAGGTTAACTTTCATATGTCGCCAATGACAAGAGTGCGATCTGCTGAGAGAGGAGTGATAAATAGCGCGATGAGAGCCTCTGCAAGTAGGAGGTTGTTGTCAAAAAAGGGAAAGAATAGATATAGGCTTTGGAAGTTTCTACGTACTCATAACAAAATGTAAAACCCCGCGCTCCGCAGCGGAGCACGGGTCGAAAACCTTGTTATATAGAAAAATCAATTATCCTTCTATACAATAGTGAAACGAACGATCGCGTTATGAGCATGCAAAAACGACATCGTTTAAAGTTGGGCTTGGACCGGTTTAGAGTGAAGTTGGGCCAAAGGATGTCGTTTTGGGGTGGGACGACGTCGTTTAATGATGACTTATCTGTTTTGAAAATGCGTTTAAACTAAACGACGTCGTTTAGTTTTTTTTTTAATTTTTCTTAACAATTGTTTATAAAGGTGGTTACCATAAACCTTCATGCATAAGATACGCTCACTAAACCTGTTTTGTCAACGTCATTAGCTAGACAATCGAAATGTGTCGTCTAGAAATTTCCAACTACACTTGCTCGACTTCCTACTTAATATGTCGTTCTTCTTATGGATACCACGTTATATATTTTGACGTTGTTTTTCTTTGTTATTTTGATACACAGGAACATCGTATTCTGTTTGATAACGACTAATTTATACATGTTTTAGCAATCAAATGTCCACGATAATTGCTCATTTTGCCTTGTTTTGATTAGATATGATACTAAATTGCTTTAAATGTGTAGTTTATTTGGAGCAAAAGGAAAATTCTCGCGAAAAGACCGGAAAACGAACCAAAAGAGCCTTAAAGTGACGAAGCCATATTTCCTGCTACATCTTACGCCGTATGTCATCTTAAAGTATACGGCGCATGTGTTTTCGTCAAGAAAATATACCAAAGTGTTGAAGACCTTACGGTGTATGACCTCTCCTAGCTTACGCCGTAAGCACCTGAAGAATCGAGTGAAGAATAGAAGTCGAAAGCTGGAATCAAGGTCCTGATATGAAGCTATAGTATTTGGACATAACTCCTTCATACAAACTCCGTTTTAGATGATTCAAAATGCCACGAAAAGGGAAAATGAAGATCTGCAACATCAGAGGGAGCACACGGCATATAGAATATTTCCCTAAACGGCGTGAGCTCTACACGCCGTATGAGATTTATGGGCATACGCCTCGTGAACCCACGGGTCAGATTCAAAAAGTATATAAATACAACCCTAAACGCGATTTTTGAAACATCCTTCTCCAACCGTCGTCTTTGGACGACCCAAGACTCCAAATCCACCATCCCAAAGGCTACTAACATCAATGGAAAGATCCTCAATAATCATAAACATCATTGTTAATTCGGTTTGCGTATTGATTCATTATGAATTGCATTTGTTTATCGTATTCAATCATTGATAACATCAAATATTTAATACTTTTTGGTGGCAAAATACCCCCTATATTACCTGCAAATGTTTCACTAACACTCGAAAACGAGATATTTTCTATCATTTTGTAGTTTTTAGGTGAAATGCAGGAAAGTGACAAGAAACAAGGGAAAAAGGACTTAAAGTGTAAATTCTGAAGAATGTTACGGCGTAACACCAAAAATGGTTACACCATAACATATATTAATCAAGTACGAATATCAAGGACAAGGTTACAGCATAATACCATATCTAGTTACGCCGTAAATAAATATTTGGAAGGAAATCTTACCCAAGATAGGGTTACGACGTAACACCACTTATGGTTACGCCGTAACCATGAAGATCTACAAATATGGAATGAAGATCACGTACATATGGAAATTATTTGAAGGTTACGGCATAACACCATATCTGGTTACGCCGTAACAACTGCTTAATTATGAAATGTCGTGTAAGTTGGTTATGGCGTAACACCTTTATTGGTTACGCCGTAACAGGTACGATATCTATAAATAGAAGCCTCATTCAAGCTATTCCGACATCACTTCCACCACAACCAATTAGAGAGGCGACAAAGGCTTCCAACCTTCAAAGAATTCCACCTGGAGTCCAAGGGAGATCACACTTTACTTACTTTTTGTATTTAATCGTTCAAATTATGAATCCTGTAAGAATTATGAGTTTTCAATATATGATTTCTTCTATCTCTTACTGTGTTTCCGTTACCATGAGCGGCTAAGCACTTAAAGTGCTGGCCTAGTTATGAATTTACTTTTGTTATGATTGTTTCCTGTTAAATTATGGTTTCATTAGATATTCCTTGACTATCGTGTAACCCTGGGTTTTGGTAGTACGGGTGGTTTGGACCTAGCTTGCCTTATTAATAGATTACCTTGTCATGATGGGATCCAATGGGTACTAGGGAGGATCACTAACTCTTTACCTGGTGTAGGAACTGACAGGTCACCACACAAATCACTCGATACTTAAAAAGCACAAGAACTCTTTCAGAGAGGGTTAATAATCTTTACAGGTTATTAGATATGTTTTGGGAATAGTTGGGATTAATCACTGCAACCTGGATAGCCTACCTCCTAGATGATTCAAGACTGATTCGGAATCACAAGAAGTATAGGATAGAATGTATATGCACATTCAAGTTTATCGACCTTAGAAACCAGTAATGAAACCATAGTTTGACATTGCACAAGAAATTGCCCTACACTCCTCCTCATTAACAATAGTAATTGAAGTAAACTTAGGTTGCTGTTTTCTCTTGAATATCTTCTATCCTTTTAATTTTAGTTATTTATTTTATTGTATTGTTTTTCTATTTCTTTTAATTAAAATTAAAAAACATTTTCAAAACGTGACATTTCAAGTTAAAAACTAATTACAACTTATCTATTGGTACGACCTCGGATTTACCATTCTATACTACACACGATCGGGTTCTTTGCTCGTTAGTGTGTCGTTAGGTAGATCGAGTTTTATAAATTTAAAACTTGATAAAAATATATTTTAAAAGAAAATACGCATCAAGTTTTTGGCGCCGTTGTCGGGGAGCTAAAAATTAGAATTAATTTGAATATTGTTAGGAAAATATTGTAAACAGACTTAATACTGTTAGTATAGAAGTTAAGTCTGGTAGAGCAAGTTAAGTCTGCCAGCATTAACTTAAGTCTGGCAGTATTAAAGTTAATGCTGTTTGACCAGACTGTTAAGTCTGTTTGTAATTATAGTAATAGTTATCAATTAGCGTTAATCTAGGAAGAGATAAGCATTATCTCTTAACGCGTTTAGGGTTCCTTAAGCTTATAAAAGGAACATAGAATAGTATTGTAAAGATATCAGTTGATTGAGTATTCACAATCAAATAGTAATAGTAATAGCAATTTTAGTATTTGTTCTTGTGTTCGTCTTGGTATAAGTATTGATATTCCGCGTCAATATTTATATTCACAGTCATTGTCTCTTATAGTATCTTTGGATTTATTCAAAGGACTATAAGTCATTCAAGGCTCATTCAGATCCTGTTAATAAGGACCTACAAGTGGTATCAGAGCCACCAAAGGGACTTTACACAAGATTGAACATAGATCAAAACCTTTTATTCTACCAAATCAAATAATCATGTCTGCAAACGATAATTTTTCTCTTCATGATGATGAGGAACTTTCTCTTCATGATGATGCATCTTTGGATGGATCTGTACCAGCATCCAACAAAGGAGATGCTCCTGCTAAACCACCACAAATAATCACCACAAATACACTTTCAAACATTAAACTGCCCGTCCTCCAAAAAGATGATTATGATACGTGGGCGATGGAGATGGAACATTATCTTGAGTATATAGATAATGAGGTCTGGAAAGTGATTCAGAATGGGAACTCAAAGAAGCGAGTCACCAAAGGTAAGGATGGTGTATACAGGGTTCTTCCTCCAACCACACAGGAAGAACAGTTTGCTGATGAGAAAGAAAGGAAAGCTAGAACACTACTGTTAATGGTTGTTCCAAAAGATCATCTCAGACGTTTTCATGGCATGGATGATGCCAAAGAGATCTGGGCAGCCATCAAGACACGGTTTGGTGGTAATGCGAACTCGAAGAAAATGCAAAAAGCTGTTTTGAAACAACAGTTTGAGGCATTTACTATCTCGTCTAAGGAAAGCTTAGAGAAAGGGTATGATAGGTTCCAAAAACTCCTATCACAGTTGGATGCCCTTGGTGCTGGTGTGTCAGATGAAGACGCAAATCACAAGTTTTTGAGGTCCCTTCCTCCTGCGTGGGACAGTCTAGCCATGACAATGAGAACGAAGAAGAATATTGACACACTGTCAATAGATGATTTATACAATAATCTGAGTGTCTTTGAACAAGACATCCAAAAGACATCATCTTCTTCCCTTACATCTGATAATGTGGCTTTTCTATCACAAGCCAAAGCCTCTTCCAGCAAGCATAAGCCAAGCCACAGCTCAGGAAGTTATAGTTCTTATACCACTTCCTCTTCCAAAGCAACAACAACTGCTACTCCTGGTCTTGCTGATGAAGTTATCCATTCTTTTCTAGCCACAAATGCTGATGATGTGGATTTGATACATGAAGACCTAGATCAAATTGATGATCTGGATTTGGAAGAAATGGATATAAATTGGCAGATTGCTATGACTGCCATAAAGATTAAGAAGTTCTACAAGAAGACAGGCAGAACAAAACGGGTAAGTGTCGAAGGAATTATCTTTTACTTATGATTACAATCAGCAAGTCTGAGAATCCAAGAGATCACGCTTGAGAAGTCATTGGACAAAAATGCATGTGGCCTTGATGTGACGTAAGTTAGATCACAACAGAGTATTTGATACGATCTGTCACTTATGATACGCGCGATTGAGACGACCCAAAAAAACTATGCTAGATGGACATCTTCTATATTGCGCACCGTCAGTAAGTGATAGCAACAAGTTTGAATCTAGAGCTTACGACCAACAAGGAACGTAGAGAGACATAGAGAGGCTCAGTATGTCAAACAAGTAAAAAGGTGACCGAGACGAGTCATACACTCTCACAGCGATCACTTATGGAAGCGAGATCGCGAGCACGATCGCTGTGACACTAGACCACACATCTAATCACATGTACAAGACGTCAGGACAACTTCTCAGAGAAGGATACTGTAAGAGCAACATATCGTCACAACTCAACTGAGGCTAATCTTCAAGCAACAATTTGCGCTAGCGAAGACTTTTATATTGTGGGTTTGACCACAATATCTACTCTACGAATTGCAATATACAAACTTCTGTGGTGTACATGCTCCTATATGTACTCACGACATCACAGTTAGGTGGGGCTCTATGACACATCATCCTACTGTAAGATAGATTTACCTTTAAACATGTATACTCGGTGGATCTCTCTAGGCGTGGGATGGTATTCATATTCAATTACTATGAGAAACACAGGTTGAGTGGATAGATCACGTTTACTCGGGATTGGTAGATGGAGTGACATGTAGTACATGACCACACATCACATTATTAGAGTCTCACACTGAAGATCACAACTCTTCATCTTCTACTTATTTGTGGAGAGAGAGAGTAGTTACTGCTGCGTTTAGATGTTTCGATTGTCTTTAGAGTTAGGACTAGTATGTTGTGCAGGCGTGAGTGTGATATATCTCTCTATTTGAAATATAGTCTATTGTGACGTGTTTCAAATAGAAGTATCACACACATCTCATTTATAAAGGTGTAAAACACAAAAATCTCTCTTTGTTTCACCTCCTAGCTCACGGCAAGCCTCAAAACAACACCCAATCCATACAAAATTTTACTTATCACATTTACATACATTCCTACAACATATCTAAGATGTCTTAAGGTGTTTACAAGGCTTGGTTAATCATTTACAAGTAATAAACCAAGAAGGTTCAAGATTAAAGTTTTGGAAAAGTTAGGGTTTTCAAGTTGTGTAAGCTTGGATTTTTATATCTAAACAAGGGTTTAGATATTGTGGGTTACCATATTACATCATTATAAGGTTATCTAAAACCCTTTATTTATTTACTTTCATGATATATGTATATATAAGGTTTATATAGCAAATCACCATCTAGGAAACTTTTAAACATGTGAAAAGGATTTTTACTTGTGATCAAAGTTTTGTATACTTTTACTTATGATATATGAATGTTATTATCATGTTATAGATGGAGTATAAGTGTTGTACACTTGTTGGTTATGTATAAAAGTATGTATACAAATTAATAGTTAAGAAATGTTACTTATTAAAAGTTATAAGTAAAGTGTTGTAATGGACTTGTGATCTTGATGTCATGGACAAACATTGGACAAAAATATGGACTAATGGACACTATAATATGTAAGACATGTGATAATAAGTATGGTAATGGACTTGTAACAAAGTGGTTAAGCTAAAAAGTTATAAAAACTAGTTTTAAACACATTTTATCAAATATTTCCAAACTTTCTGTTTTGGTTCGAAAAATAATATATATATTTTATATTTTTATAAAAAGTTACTATTCATCAGAGACATTTATTTTTGGAAAACATCATAAATAAATAGAACTTTTAATTACGAGAATGTACTCAAAAGAATCGCTAAAAACAGAGTTATAACGAATAAGATACGCCATTTACGGGTTTTACGATAACTAAACTATAAAAATAACTTTATAACTGCCATGAATAGTAAAAGTACTGTTCACCGAAGGACATGAAATATAAAAATATCATATTTTGATACGTCGTCTTTATACGAAAGCGTGGACATAAAAAACGTAAGAAACGGGCTTCAAACGAGAAAGTTACGCACTATTCTATAACTTGTGCACTATTTCCTGAGATGAATAGTGTTGGTTCGTTTTTTTATAAATTTTTGCGAAACATTTTAGAATCATTTATATAATATTTATACACGTCTTAAACTTTATAAATGTTATTTTACAAAGACAATTGAATTATATATTCGATTATACGAGCTTAAATACATGGCATTTATTTATCTAATAAGATTTAATCATTATTTCGCAAATACAATTAGATGGTGATGTAGCTATATAGAATTATATGTGGTATTAGCTATTCATAGTGCGTAGTACTTATACGGCCTACATCTAATTAGGTTGCTTTCCGCCTTTATCGTGACGCATATTCTGTTATACCTCGATCATTCATTCACTCAAGGTGAGTTCATAGCCCCGCCTTTTCTCTTTTTAATGGTTTTCATAAACTGTTTTCGGGGTAAGAATACGTGCTCGTTTTCCTAAATTAACCTATTGATTTCTATACGTAAGCGTTACCAGATTTTGGGGGGTGTTACATTATCGACAACCTAAAATTTATAAAAAACTACCACATTAATCACCCAAACCCGAAGCATCATTTACTTTTACGGTACAGGATAGATTCTGTCCGAACATGCACCTCGATTATCGATGACAATACTTTCCCCGAACTAAAGTTTCCCCTAACCGCTCCGAGCCCCTTAACTTACTAAAATACACATTAACACTCGGTTCCGTTAACGGGTTGATATGTTCTTATGGCTGGAACAAAGATATAGGTTTAGAACCACTGGCTGTTATTTGGAATCCCAGTGTTAGGAAATGTGTTGGTATTCCTATCCTTAATGTATTGCATTTACAGGTCGGATATACTCGTATTGGTTTTGGGGTTTGTCCTCATACTAATGACCCTAAGCTTGTCAAGATTAATGTCGTTGAAACCCCAGGTGTATGTTGGGAGGTCCAGGTCTTTACATTAAGTTCGCGTGTTTGGAAAACTGCGTTTACAGGTGCGCCTTTGAGATCGTGTCGTTTGATGTTTGAACATGTTTTAATAGATGGGATTATTTATTGGTCTACTCGTGGTAGTTTTATTCTTTCGTTTGATTTGAAAAGTGACACGTTTGGTGAAGTGTCTATTCCGGAGAGATTTGTACGTATTTATGGTATATGGGTGGCGAAGGTGAATGGGTCGCTTGGTTTGCTCGAGTATAATAAAGAGGGTGAAATGTGGGTTTGTGGTGTGTGGATGAGGAAAGATGATGTTAATAACCCGTTTACAAAGATATATACTGTTAAGGTTGAGGGTAAGTCGGTGTTCTTTAGAGTATTGGGGTTTAGGAACAATGATGAAGTTTTACTTCAATTGGATGATGATGATTTTGAAAAGTCTCAAATTGAAGTATATGAACCCTCGCCAGGACGTATTAATAGTGTTGGGATTAGTGGAGAGCGTCATACGTTTACAGCGTGGTCGTACATGGAAACACTACTTTTTCTTGATCAGTCAAGTTCTATCATTCATTGACAACGAAGATGGTTTGCAAGGTGTTAGGATCAACCTGTAGCTATCACATTCGCTCTTTTTGCATGGATTAGGATTACAGATAGCAACTAGTAAAGTTGACCCTCTGTAAGTAGCACCTGCAAACCAGCACTCGGTGGGAATAAATATCCCTGTTATGCCAAGCAGTCCACTGCTTTGTATTGTGAGTCTACATGTTAATTCAATGGTATGCAGGCTCACTGGATTTCAGTATAAGTATAGGCCGAACTTCTTAGTTTGAGGTATTATGGTAGTTAAAGGCAAAAGGCACAACTCAGTTGACCAGCACAGTTTGGTATAAAGTGAGCAATTTTTGAACTTACTGTGTTAATCTGCTTGTCTCATGTCTACTCTGATTTCAAAAAATCAATACAAAAAATAAGCTTATATAAAAAGAGCAGAAATGGTCCCTTAATGTTAACAATAGGTAGCATATAATTTTAATGAGAAGGATGGTACGTCTTTGTAAATACAAAGTCAAGATCCACCTTAACAGAATTCAGTTTCAGGATTGATCTGGGTTAATGCCCACCTACGTTGGAATCAACCAAGTGATCAAGTTATGTTTTTCAAGCAATCAAGTCTGGTTGGGAGATGCAATTTCTAACCATGAATTTGTGTGAGTTTGGTTTAGTTGGATCCAAATATTAGGGCTAGATATAGTACTAGTGAGTCGTGAAAGATAAGACTGCTTAGATCTAGCCAACGTTTCACGTGAAAGATTAGAGAACTTAGATCTAGCCAACGTTTGGGTCCGTGTGGTTTTTGAAGTGAATATGGAGTGTTTGGTTAATGATTTCTACCATTTTCAGTATGTCACAGGTTTAATACTAAAGTGGTCTGGTATATGTTATTTTGTTTTAAGGAAATCTAGTCCTTTGTTTATTAGTTTTTCATGTCCAGTTGTATCGACTATTTTAAAATATGTGACTTCGAATAAGGGTGATGGAGAAAAACCCTTTCTGGCTAGTATACATTCTGGAAAAGTTTAAGGAATAATGCTCATTATATTGAATGTATGAAGCCTATGTCTATTGGATTTGAATGAAGAGACAGTCATTCTATTATTGCTTAGCTTAAAGAGTCTGGAGACTACTAAGAATGGTCTTTCATTGTCCCTATTCAATTCAGGGATATGTAATTCATAATATTCCATAGTTTTTCCTGCATTGGAGTGTTTGGATACAGACTTTACTTGGTGTCATGCTGCTGCTGCTGCTCAAAAACAATCTCAGGATGGAATGAATTATGGAGGATATCATTATTTGTTGTTTGAACTGGTTTAGAATTAATGGTCTATTGTTCATTTGATGGTCTGATTAGGATATGATATGGGCATGTCCATAGCAATAAGCAGCCATCTTGTAAATCATGTTATGGTCTATTGTTCGTTTGTCTTGGAGGCTCAGTTACCACAACAGTTGATTCAACTCCGTGACCTATGTTCACCCCAAAAAAAATTATAACTGAACCGAATAACCCGATAACCTGATCAACCCCCTAATTCAACTCACAACCTTTTGGTTGTCACATACCGCTAGGCCAAATATCACAGCATCATACTTGTAAAGACTAACACCTGTGGCAACGAGCCATTGAAAGCCTTCAAAGTTCTGGTCTGATAGCGTAATCGCTGTCAAAACCTAACCGAATTCGTGCGCTTTATCAAAGCAAGTATCTCTTTCTGCATTCTAATTAGTAGAGACTCGAAAATGCCAAGAAACAACAAGTAAAATGTTTACAAACCAGTGCACCTAAAAGAAAACAAATGCTCACATTTAAACAAATTGTTACAAACCAAAGAGATGACACTAAGCAGTCAAAAATGCATAACAATGTTCAGAAGCCAAAGAGGTAAAACTACCATTTAGGCGCAAGCCAAAGTCTAGGAAATTGTGAAGTGCTCATTACACTAAGCAGTCAACAGAACCGCCATGTATTACCATAATTAGTTTCCATCCGTCAAATAATTATTTTTGCCACCGGTGATGCCTGTGGGAAGCTTAAGAGAATTTGTAAAATCTGCAACTCTTCATCCTCATCAAACGCACTGTAGTCTAGGGTTATCTCCACCTTCTTTAGCACAGATGACTTAGCCAAGATAAGTTTCAAAAAATTTAACTCGTTCCCCGAGTCTTTAAAACCTCTAAAATGTACTTCCTTCAGATGCTCCAGCCAAATATCTGGATAGCTATCTACCGTAAAGGAGTACTATATTTCATCTTCCGTACACAACTCATCTTCCATATTGGAGCATCTTGTTCGAGCTCTCTGTTATCAATATACTAAAATCGTTAGTATTTTGGCATAAGAATCAAAACTAATATGACATAAGATGGATTTCTGGTATTACCTCAAGTTTCTCCAAGTTCAGGGTGTTTCTGATCAAAAGAACAAGAAAAGATGAACCGCATTTCTGAGTGAAAGGTATCTCGTGTGTAAAGAAGTATTTGAGATGGCTTAATAAGGCCGGAAACTCTCGTGGAGTTCTGTCATGAACAAAATACTTGACGGACCAAAACAAAGGTTAGTAATAAGTCAACTGAAGGATTCACGAAAACTAAGATCCGGTGGTCTTGGTGAGTCAAACCACATGATATCTATTTTAGTGAGAGAAAGCAGTGAGATGGAAGATGAACTTGTTATTAGATGGAAAATGGATGAAGGATACAAATGACTCAACACCAAAATTATGACTCAACCCCTTTATGGAAGCCACAGAGGGGTATATATAGCCCATACGCCTCTAAACTATACATAGTTGCCTATTCTAGTCCTCGCGTATGTGACTATGATAAACTATGGTAATTTTGTAATGTCGTCACGTAAAAGTGAATTCCCAATAATCTTCCCTCACGGGACGATATACAGAATTACTTACAATAATTTCCTAACAAATACATAATGATTAAGAACAAGAACTTCCATGAAGCTTCATATGCTGATGACGTCTTCTGTGGTGTTTGACTTCAAGTCTGCACTACAACATGAATCATCTTTGTAGTACTTTGTAGAAGAAATACTGTAATAGGCACGAACTAAGTAACCCATACACTTCTGGTTAAGGAGAAGCTTCTGAATTAGCTTCCCCCTAATTCGTGTCACATATTCTTGATTTAGAAGCTTTAAAAGCTTCCCCCCTAAACTAGCAATGAATCAGCTTCCCCCTAATTCATGCCACATATTCTAAGCTCGTTTTGTACGTTTCTTACGCCCACGTTCTTGTATTAAGACGATGTATCAAAGTATTACATTTTCATATTTTGTGTCATCTGGTGAACCGTGCTTTTTACTGTTCATAGACTTTTATAAATTTAGTTATCGTAAACTTGTAAACATCGTAGTTTATTCGTTTTAACTCCGTTTTTAGTGATTCTTTCTAGTACGTCCTCGTAATTAAAAGTTTTATCAAATTAATGATGTTTTTAAAATAAATATATCTGTTAGTATTTATTATCGTAAACTTGCGTAATTCATAACTCCTTCGTTATTGATCTAAAAATTATGATTCTTAATGTTTTGGAATCCTAAAAATATGTACAATCTATGATAAATAACCATTTGTATATATCAAAAGTGAAACTTAAAATGTTTTTATAAAATTTCTTTTATAAACGCGTTTATTATCACGTAACTTGTAAATTACGTATCTCCTTCGTTATAAATTGGTTTTTCGAGTTTCTTACCTTTTCGGAATCCTCATAGGATGTAGTATTTTATAAAAATATAAAACAAACACTTTATTTTTCGAATTCAAACAGCCCCTTTTTATCATTTTCTTAAAATGTGTTTAAAAGTTGTTTTTATAACTTTTTAGTTTAACCACTTTGTTACAAGTCCTTTACAACACTTATTATCAAATGTCTTACATACTTAGGGTATCTAGTCCATCATTTGTCCAAATATTGTCCAAGAATCACAAGATCCATATGTGTACATACTTATTTATTCATGAACTTTCATAAGTATACTTTTTAGGTAACTTGTTTATATAAGCTTTTTATATATAAACCACACTTATATAATGTATATACTTCTATTCTCACATGTTTTTAACAACAATATAGCACATGACAAAGTTTATCATACCATGATCATAAGTAAAAATTCCATTTTTCATGTAAAGAAGTTTCCTAAATGGTGATTAACTACATAGCCATTATATACACATAAAATCATAAAAATAAAGAGACTAAGGTTTTTAGGTAACCTTAATATGAAGTAGGATGATGATGAATATGATCTAAACCCTTGTTTAGTTATTTAACCCAAGCTTACAACACTTGAAAACCCTAGATTCCAAAGAAACCCTAATCTTGAATCTTGCTTGTTTAACCCTTGTAAACCTTAAACCAAACCTTCTAAACACCTTAGGTTATCTTAGAAATGATGTAGGAATGTTTGTAAATGTGGTAAATAAATTTGGTATGAATTATTTGAGGTGTTTGAGTTGTGCCGTGGGTTTGGAGAGGAAAAAGAGAGAATATGGTTGATTTTCTTAAGTGAAATGGAAGTGTGTGTGTTCTAGTTACTAGTGTATGCCTTATATATGTTAAAGACTAGTCAAAGTGGTCATAGGAAGTCTTTGGACACAATGAGAGAAATATGGAAGTCTTATGGTCAAAACTAGACATAGAACATAAGGTTTAATGAGCTAGGTTTGTACAATATCAAGTTGGTGTTTTTGTGAGCTCTTGGTTCCCTTAGGTGGGTATTATCCCACGAAATCAAGGGGAGGGGGAAGTACAAGTGATTTTTTTTCATATTTTGCAAGATATGATATGTTACTTGAAGATATAAGTGGTAAATGTTAAATGTATAAGCAATTACTTGTAACATTGTATGTATTGGTTGTTTTTCTTGAGTAGGATTTGGCCAACAATTAAATATGGGTGGAGTTTTATAAAACTTTGAGCATTAGGTATAAAAATGGGTATTTGTTGAAGCGTAGAAAAGTTTTGGTGGTTCCGGGTATGCCTAAACGTATTTAATTGCGAAACGTAAACGTTTTACGTAATCAATAAAAATAAAATATAAAAATTTGATTATTACTTTCATAAAAATAATATACTGCTTGCTTGATGTAAACTTTAATTTGTTTGGTGTCCGATTACGTTAAATGTTGATTTTTAGTTTACGCGATTTAGCTAAACGTTGAAAATTTAAAGTGAACGCGTAAAAGTTAAAAATAAATAATTGGATGTTCCTTGATGTAAAAAAAAGCGTGAAAATGTGAGTTGTTACATCTCTTGCAACTGCTTTTTATTAGAGTATATCCTTAAATGTGAAGAGATTGTTAGCATTCTGATATGTTTTCCGAGTAAATAGGTTCTGATGTTATCGTTTTCTGTAAGCAGGATTACGGAATGACCGATTTGGACGTCCTTCCTTCACCTTGCTACTCATTGTGCACATACTTTGTTTTCACTTCACAAAAGAGAATATTAAGATCAACAGAACTACCTCTTCTTTCATTCAATCAAGCCAGGGGCGGATCTAAAGCTTGGCTACGTGTGGCACGTGCCACACATGAAGTTGGCAGCCATGGTTGTATTTCTATGGAGCTGCAGGTTTTATTTTTTAGGTTTTGTGTTGTATACGAGTGTAGAAGACGAAGATATAGAAAATTAGAAATTGTTCAGCAGCTAAAAAATAAGGCCCAATAGATAAAGCCTAATAAGATGAAACATAAATCAAATTTGCCGCAAATTTATTTACGGTTACCACTTCACCAAACAGTTTTTGTCTTTGTAAAGTATTAGCTTCCTTAAGATTTGAATTCAATAGGCTATTAAGTTAACAAATATATAATGTTGTTAGATTAAAATGTTTTTAATTATAAAAAGAAACGCAATCAATTAACTGTTATGCACGGTCTCTGCTATACGCGGGTAATCGTCTAGTGTAACAAAATACGCTCTTCATCGGTTGTTTGTTTATAGACTTTAAACTTTAGTGTGGCCAGTTTTTACTTTTATTGACGCTTAGCTGATTATATAAAATCATAAGACCGCTTTTAAGCCTTGAAACATCAATATATAATTTTCTATACGATGGTCGAAGTAACTTTTTCAACGTGTTTATTGCGAGCAAATTTTTTTTTGCCACACATCTCAAAATCTTAGAT
Organism: Tanacetum coccineum; assembly: GCA_026074375.1. Classification (NCBI taxonomy): domain Eukaryota; kingdom Viridiplantae; phylum Streptophyta; class Magnoliopsida; order Asterales; family Asteraceae; genus Tanacetum; species Tanacetum coccineum. The sequence goes on along the minus strand of BQNB010000380.1, from coordinate 8,406 downwards.
CCGCCACTGGATCAGGCTATTCAGTTGTTTTATGAGGGTACTTTTGTATATGGGCTATATTGGGATCATGTGTTGGGGCATTGGCGGAGACCGAATCTTGAATAACTAGATAAGATATTGTTCTTGAAATACGAGGATATAAATAAGGTTCTCAGGTTCATGTCAACAATAAGGTTCTCAGGTTCATGTCGACAGATTGGCGGAGTTCATGGGTGTCCCGATTTCAGTTGCGGAAGAATATAATAGTGTGGTGAAATCTGAAAAGATTGTGAAGTTTTGTAGTATTGAGCTTTTGAAAGTTAGAGAACCTGCATTTCTTTCGTAAGGGTGAAGTTGGAGATTGGTAAAATCACTTGATCAAGGATATGAGAGAACGAATTGATTGAATCACCCGAGATAAGTTCAAAAACTCAGGTTCGACAATTGGTACAATGCCTAAATAACATCTCATTGTTGGCTTTTAAAGATAAGACGATATCATAACTTGTGCTTGTTGTATCTATCAAGACATGCGCCATGGATGTATTCTCAGTAACATATTTAAGCATTTACAAGTTTAGATCTTTGTACTTAACTTGCCAACCTCTAACGAAAGTTCCAATAGGTTATCCCACATAGACGGGTGAGCAAACTTGTAATTTGTTTATAACTAAGAATATGAAGTTTATTAATGCTTTGTTACACAAATGAAGTGTGCTAATTTTGTAGGAAAACATCACACACTTTTTGCTTTGTTTATGAACATAATAATAATATCATACATCGCAATCATGAATCAAGTTTTTCTTTAACTTTTAACCATCTGTGTTGCACATTTGGTAGTTTTAATTTGGTCGTGTTAGAAGGCTACTTTGTAAAGGGTGGTTCGAGGTCGGGTAACGGTCTCGTGGTCGTGTTGGAAGGCCAGTTTGTAAATAGTGGTTCGAGGTCGGGTAGTTTTTTTAAACTACACTACAAATTGATTCTTAAATGGGGAAATTATTAAAATAACAAGATATACTTTTTTCGTTAGGGAGCACATGTCGACCGTGCCCCCTCCTGTCTCCACAGTTAAAACTAGGATTTACAAATCTTGTTAAGCATGCCAAAAAGTTGAAAGTGTCGCACACCAGTTGATAATACTAGTGATCATACATAATATCTTGTTAAATGCTATGCCAAAAAGATTCTGAGAAGATCTATGTCGTTTTTGTTCAGAAAAAACATAAAAGACAAGAGAGCATAAAGAGTATATTCGAAGTTGTAGTCATTTTTTTATTGGTGTTCGAGCCTGATGGTATATGTGCAATTTTCTAAATTTGTTAGTGAATAGGAAGGAGATTGATGAGGAATAGTCTCCCTAAGACTCGAGAAAACGTTCCGGAAAAGCGAATACATAGTATGCTCGACTACGTCTCTGCCTATAACACACACGGTGCCAAACTAGGATAAATTACTGCCAAAGTGGAGAGGATGTTTCTGCCATGTCGAATCGGACATATGTTACAGTCCGGAGAGCATACCGGGAGACCTCCTGTAGAAGCTTCTGTATGGCTCGAAAGGACATGATGATAGGTCCGGAGTCTATTAGCACCGTGTATGGCCATAGCACAGAGCGTATCAAAGGATCAAGCCCGACGAAACGTTTACAGGATCCTTGCACAAGGAGCACTGCCTGGAACTGTTCACACTTAGCCGATAATAGTACCGAAATTGAAAAGCCCCACGGTTATTTGTCTTTGTAGTGAACCCTAAACAGTATAAAAGAAGCTTGGGGGGGGGGCGGTGGGGGAGCACATACCTCTTAAAGTATCAATACACTCTAATACCTATTCGCGACCCCACTTTAGATATTGCGTCAGCAACTTATCATCAGTCATTACCAAACACTTTACACTTACCCAAGGAGTGTGGTCTCGCGGATTAACGACCCCGGTGTTGTATGCAACTACTGGATCTCTGCTTTCTTAGGTGTATCATGTTGGTATAGCATTTTTCTAAATTGTTAGTGAAAGGATTGATGAGGTATAGTCTCCCTCGAAACTTCCGGAGAAGAATAGTAGCTCGAATACCTCTGCCAAACTAGCACGGGCCAAACTGGATAAATACTCCGGAGATGTTGGCATGTCGAAGGACATGTTAGGTCCGGAGCAACCGGGAGAACTCCGGAGAAGCTGGTATGTCGAAGGACATGTGAGGTCCGGAGTCATTAGCTCCGTCCTAGCACAGCGGTATCAAAGGACAACCCGACAAAGTTACAGTCCTTGCCGAGGACCACTGTCCTTGGAATGACACGTAGCCGATAATAGTACCAAGGAAAAGCCCCACGGTTATGTCTTGTAGTGAACCCTAAACAATATAAAGAAGGGAGCTCATTCCCTTAAGACAAGACACAATACCTATTCCGGACCACACTTTATATATTCTCAGCAATTATCTCGCATCCAAATACTTACACTTACGCCAGAGTTGGTCTCGGATTAACACCCCGGGGTGAGCTAACGGTATTCTTTCTTATTTTCAGCTAGGATATGAAGGAGTAAGCTCCGGAGAAGCCAAGCTGACTCAGATACTCATCAACGCTGAGGTCTCTTTTACCAAGCTCAAGAAACCCACGTAAATTTACCTCAACATTTTGGCGCCTTCCGTGGGACGCTTGTCCCAATCTACCTGAGTTGAAAGAAAGCGAAAAACATTGTCGACTCGCAACCAATGGAAGAGGAGGTCCAAGGGACAGAGATGAGGGACGAAGGAACGGAAATCCAAAAAGGGCCCACCGGACCAACCCCTCAGACTCAAACAACCCCCTCTCCTTCTTCGGCTTTCGTTAAAGAAAACATTGATTACAATGATTAAGGAGTTGGACCATCAAGCCAAGGCAAAGGCAACACCAAGAAAGCTCGTTTACGTTGACTCTAAAAAAGAAGCTCTGGATAGGTCAATGACAAAGGGCTTTTCCGATCGATTCTCTCTTGAATCCATCGGCACGTCTGACACGCGCGGTGAAACCCATTCCGCCGGTAAAGGTCAGAAGGGTCTCTCCAAAGGCAAATAAACATCAAGCCTGAGAAGGTCAAAAAGGCTGGAGAACCGAAGCCGAAAGAGCCAGAAGAAAGAAATCCAAACTCAAAGAAAGAAGATTAGAATACCAAGAAACAAGCACAGACTCAGAGTACGATGAAGGTTCGGAAGATACTTGTGAAGACTTGAACTCACCATACAAAAGACCCAAACCCACTCCTTTTACCCCAAGAATCACTCATTTCAAGTACCACCGGAGGGCCAAGCTCCCCAAAAACATTAGGGTTTATGAAGGAAACAAAGATCCAGAGGATCATTTAAGTATCTTCTCAGCTGCAACTGAACAAAAAGAATGGCCGATACCCATCTGGTGCAAGATGTTCCGCCAAACCTTAGGTGGAGCGGCAAAGAACTGGTTCGACGATTTAGACCCCAAAAGTGTGGACAGTTTTGAGGAGTTAAGCGAGAAGTTCTTAGAAGAATTTTCGCAGGAAAAAAGATATGCCAAAGACCCCACAGAGATTCACGGCATCAAGAGGAGATAGAACGAGTTCCTACAAACTTTCATGGTTCGGTTCAAGTCCGAAAGTTCGCACATAAAAGGGTTTCCCCCAGTTCTGCGCATCTCAGCGTTCATGCATGGCCATGGCCATCCGGAACTTGCAAAAAAAGCTCAATGACAAAATTCCCAAGATGGTGGATGAAATGTTTGAAAGGGTCAGAGCTTTCATTCGAGGAGAAATGGATGCAGGTTCGGCAGAGATGGTTCGTCCCTTTCAGGGAGATAAAGGAAACACTCGCCCGGTCTGGTCAGGAGGACAAGAGAGGGCAAGAAACATAAATGGGCCAAGGGAGGTGAGAAGAAATATGGTAGTGTATACACCCTATCCCAGAAGGGATACTTTCACTCCACTAACAAAAACTCCGAAGGAAATCTTGGCCATGGAAGGCATAAGTTTCCCAGAACCACCACCCTTAATTGGAATTCCGGAAAAGCAAAACCTGAACAAATTCTGTGATTACCACGGGGATAGGGGACACAATACTAATGATTGCTATCAGTTGAAAAAGTAGATTGAAAAAGTTGTAGCATCAGGCAAGTTAGCTCACCTAGTAAGGGATATCCGTCGGAGCAACTAGAAAAGTGGAAATTAAAGAAGGAACGATGTGAAGGTCATAAATATGATAGATGGGGGAAGAAACCGTAAAAGACCTTACTAAGAAGAAAGATCAGGCTTGACAGAGGAGATCACCTTCCTGGCAATCCCTTGAAATAGCCTGACGAACGAACCCATTGTACTGGAAGGAATGATAAAAGGTCATAAAATCTGAAGGATTCATGTGGATAGTGGAAGCTCATCAGAAATTATGTACGAACAATGTTTCAGTAACTTCAACACTAACGTCCGGTCAAGGCTAAAAAAGTGTAAAGCTTCGTTGGTAGGGTTCTCAGGTGAAACATATCACCCCTTAGGGTTAATAGACCTATGGGTAACCATGGGAGAGGCAGGAAGGAACAAAACAGTGTTCATGGAATTTGAAATAGTTAAGTGTCGCTCACCATATAACGTCATGATGGGAAGAACCGGAATGAGAAGTCTTGGAGCGATAGTCTCCACCATTCACTCTATGATCAAGTTCCCAACGGACCAGGGAGTCGTCACAATGGAAACAAGCAGGGAAACCCTGTGGGAGTGCATGCAGTTGGAAAAAATGTTGGGGTCATGGGAAGAAACACAATGGCGTCAGCACATGGAACAAATGTCAAGAATACGGGAACAAGCACTACTGCAAACAAGGAACAACCCTGGACAAAGATCTGGTAAAGAACTAATGCTCCTGGAAAAAAGGGAAGAGAAAGAAAGCATAATAGGAAAAATAGCGATCGGCAGCATGTTGTCAGTCAACTGTAAGCAGCAGCTAATAGACGTCCTCCGGAAGAACGTGGACGTATTTTCATGGGTGGGATCGGAAAGGTTAGCCGTACCATGATTCATCATGGAGCATCAACTAAAAGCATACCCCCTGGCCAAACCGGTGATTCATAAAAAATGACCAATGACTCCGGACAGAAGACAAGCATTTAAGGAAAAAGTATCCTATTGGCTGAAGGAAGGGATAATCATAAGGGTCTAATACCCTGAATGGGTCGCTAATGCAAAACTAATCAAGCTAGCAGATGGTACTTGGCAAGTACAGATGGACTATTCAAGCCTCAATAAAATCTACGCTAAGGATATGTTTCCATTTCCGGTGGAAGAAGAAGAATTGGCACCGCTAATAGGATACCGATACAAGTGTTTCTTATGGCTTCCCAAGGACAACAGCCAGATAAGAATGGCAGAAGACGATGAAGAGAAAACCGGATTCCACACAGAATAAAGAGTATACTATTTCACTCACATGCTAAAAGGACTAAAAAATTCCGCAGCAACACTCCAAAGGATGATGGAAAAGGTGTTAGCTAACTAGAAAGGGCGAAACGTGGAAGTATACCTAGAAGAAATAGTCGTGAATAGCAAAATCAAACAAAGCGAACAAAGTCTAGTTCAAGATGTAGAGGAAACGTTGAGAAAGCTAAGGAGGATGAACATCCGAATCGACCTGAATGAATCCACGTTCGGAGTGGAAGAAGGAAAGTTTCTCGGGTACATAATAACGAAGGAGGGAATAAGGGTAGATCCAAAAAAATACAAGCAATAGTCCGAAGCCCCACCCTAAAGATCCGAACCAGATACGAAGCCTATCCCTAAAGCTTACAGCCATCAGCAAGTTCATACCAAAGTTGGCAAAACTCATGCATCCCATTCGAGAAGTTCGAAAGGCATTGGATGCAACAAATGGGTCTGGATGGACAAATGAGGCCGAGAAAGCCTTCCAGAAGATCAAGAGAGAGTTAAACAAGCTGCAAACACTGACCATTCCGAAGGAGGGAGAGGTACTACTACTCTACTTATGCCAAGGAAACAAAACGATATGCTCCGTGCTATTTGCCAAAAGGAACGGAATCCAAACACCATTTTCCTATGTGAGCCGACTGTCACACCCCCAAACGGGGCCTGGACGGAATACGTGTCCGGGGGCGTGACGTCATAATATTCATCACACAAAGTACAAAGAACGACCACTAATGGACGTTTTGAAAATCATAACTCGTTGTATTCATTAAAAATGGATAAGTCTTACAAGATTTGAAATGAAATTTAAAACGTTGCGGAAGCATAATTAAGTTTTTAAAAGACAACGAGTATGAATGATAATAAAGTCTTGAAAGATGATGTCATATTGCACGTAGACTCCACATAGCACGTCAGAGAAGTCCAAAGCTAAGCACCTGAAAAACATGCTTAAAACGTCAACATAAAGTTGGTGAATTCATAGGTTTAGTTCAAACGTAATTAGTGTGGACCACAAGTTTATCAAAACGTATGCGACAGTTATAACAGATACAACTTCACATAAAAAGGTATTTACGTTACGCTAAGCTCATGACACCGAAGCTAATTAGGAGGTAGCATGTACATTGCTATAAATTTGCTTGCCCTTACAGGTGTCCGACCAAAGACCACCTAACCAGTTTCGACATGACATATATCCGTTAGTTCTTGGCAAACTCGAACTAGTAAGTGCTTCTTACCCAGATAGGGATAATTAGTCCCAATAGATCTATTTATTCACTCGCGCTCACTTAACCAGCCAGTCGGTTAAAGATGATTAACAGTTAATGATAATTCGGGCAATAGTGGTCTAAACGCTACTTAGGCAACACGTAAACGGGGAAGTTCTCACGTATAGTACTTGTGTCCAGTTTTAAAAACAAGCAATGTTTCTCACCCCAAGTTATAAAGCATTTATTCAAAACGAGTAAAAGAGTGGGGCTATGAACTCACCTCGAGTTGGTGAAGTAATAGAGTAAACGTCTAGAAATATGATCATGCGGAAACGAATGACGGTACACGAATGCAACCTAAGAGAATATAGGTTTCGACTTAGAATCGGTATGATGGAAGAATGCGGATGATGCATCAAAGTTTACTTAAAAGTACGTTGTTAATAAAATGTTAGTGATCGGAATGTGGTTGTTGGTATTTAGTAATATTAAATATATAAAACAAAATATTTATATTTACGTAATACATACATATATATTTATTGTATTGTTCGGCTCTTTACTCAATAAACCCAAATATTGATTTAGGATCATTTTGATGATGATGCTTTAATATCTTTAATTTATCCATTTCCCGACAGGTCACCCATGTTAGTCCTTCCCTCACACGAGCACGCTTAACTGTCGGTTCTTAAATTAAATGTAGGTCCTTATTAACAGGATCTGAATAAGCCTTGATAGTCCTTTGAATAAATCCAAAGATACTATGAGAGACAATAACAGTGAATATAAATATTGACGCGGAATATCAATATCTATACCAAGATGAACACAAGAACGAAATACTAAAATTGCTATTACTATTACTATTTGATTGTGAATACTCAATCAACTCATGTGTTTACAATACTATTCTATGTTCCTTTTATAGACTTAAGGAACCCTAAACGCGTTAAGAGATAATACCTATCTCCTCCTAGATTAACGCTAATTGATAACTATTACTAAAATTACAACAGACTTAACAGTCTGGTCAAACAGTATTAACTTTAATACTGCCAGACTTAAGTTAATGCTAGCAGACTTAACTTGCTCTACCAGACTTAACTTCTATACTAACAGTACTAACTATTCGTCTATCAGTACTAACTTTAACTAACAGACTTAACTTTAATACTAACAGTATTAAGTCTGTTTACAATATTTTCCTAACATTAAATACGTAGTTAGAAAACGTAAATAAGTAATTTAATTTATTTACATGGTTTATATATATTATTTATCGTTTATAAATAATATGTTTTTCGAAAAAGTCTTATAAAAATATATTTTCACAAATTATCCTAAGTATATAAATTTTATAAAATTTCGGCATGACCCGTTCGTATTTACAAGTTTTCCAAAGTCGTAGACTTTAATGAAAACTCATTTTAAATTTACATTTCACAAATTTGATCAATATCGTATCAAAATCATTTATAACTAGTCCGACATGTAAAAAGGTATTAAATAAGTTCTTGGTCCACCAATAAGCTATCATAAGCTCTTGATAATCCAAAACAATATGAGCCGAACCCTAAGCCTATTAATTAAGCTCGTAGTTCGTGGCTTCTTGTGTGGGACGCGGCTTATAAGCCCATGAAGCTTATTTGGGCTTATTTATTAAGCCAAATAAGCTAAATGTTTTGTCCTTTCAAAATAAGCAAGAAATAAGCCACCTAAAATATAAGCCAAGTCAAATAAGCTCGAACAACATTCCCTTGTGGTTTCCCCTAGTGGGCCGAACCAAACATGAG